>OY992888.1:37848592-37911092 GCA_963921405.1 Cepaea hortensis
TCCTATCTATCTAATCTATCTGTCTGTCCTATCTATCTAATCTATCTGTCTGTCTGTCTGCCTGCCTGCCGGCCCACCCACCCATTAACCGACCGACCTACCGATATCTATCTATCTATCTATATATCTATCTATCTATCTATCTATCTATCTATTTATCTATCTATCTGCCTGCCTGCCGGCCCGACCACCCACCCACCGACAGACCGACCGACCTACCGATATCAATCTATCTAATCTATCTGTCTGTCCTATCTATCTAATCTATCTGTCTGTCTGCCTGCCTGCCCACCCACCCACTAACCGACCGACCTACCGATATCGATCTATCTATCTATCTATCTATCTATCTATCTATCTAATCTATCTGTCTGTCTGCCTGCCTGCCGACCCACCCACCCACCCACCGACCGACCCACCGACCGACCGATCCACCCACTCAGCCAGCCAGCCAGCCAGCCATCCATCCACCCACCTATCTTTCTGCCTACCTACCTACCTTTCTGTCTGTCTGTCCGGGCCGCATCATTCATTTTATTCGGAGACTGCCGAGGGTCGTCGCTGGAGCTACGGAGTTCGTGCTTTGTGCGACGCTTTCCGCGCTGCGGAAAGAAACTGAGCCATATGGGATAAAAACCCTGTGCAATGCAGCCGATTCTGTCGACTGTAAGCTACTTCTTTGATTGCACCCACTCCCATACGAATCCAGATACGCCTTTGTTTGTCATCTGAATTTGCAGGTCCTCATTACCGTAAACATAACATTTTTAACAAGAAATCACTAGTTGTTAAGCAAAACATCAAAGGAATGATGCCGCTTTTAATGATTTAAGTTGTTTTGGGACCTATCAAAGACATATTCCTTGGGTGGGGGTAAATATAAGACGGCTGGAAAAATTTCATAACGATGCAACAGATAGTTTTCAAAATAATTGATCTTGAATGACGGCATAAATTTCCGGACAGACTATAGTTAATATCCTCAGGTTTTCCCAATCGGCACCAGTATCTTTTCCTCATGCCTTAATTCACTGGAAGTTGTTTCGTGTCCTCCATGAGCTCTACATTGGTGGTTCTGTCATACCATTTTGGTCCAACTGGTCTATGCAGGCACCAGTTAATTAACATCTGTAGTTGTCAATCTGACCTACACATGAAGAAAGTGCATCCATTATTTTCTTTGTACTGTGATTGCATTGGCCAAAATACTTACTATATAAATACAATTTTGGCTCCTGAAAATATTCCAATATTTAATTAATGCCTAAATGTTCATTTGCTCATAATCATCAGATTAGTCAGTCTGAAGTATGATGTTGAAGCAATCATGTCATGCTATTTCTTTGTCTCCTACTCTGTGATTCTCTTCAGCTCAGTACAAGTCTACTTCCAATATTCTTGCATATCTGTGTGATGTAGTTTATCTAGAATTTCTTTCTCTCTGGAATCAACTTTTGAGTATTTTCAACAGCAGTCTAGATCCCCATGTCTCATAATGTGATCTACATTTTTTGGGTACACTTTTGAATAGTTGACTCTTTGCCCTATGACACACCAATGACATGTTTTTCAGTCCGGCCGACTCTTTTGCATTAGGCCTCATCCCCAAGATACTGCTCAACATATAATTCAATATTTAATAATAAAGGGACACAAAGAAAGGGCAAGGTTTGTGATATTCTTCACTGTCAAAATGTGTATGGTCTTTGGTCTCATCATAACACCAATCTGAACGGTTCTAGAATTCTGCTACACAATAATAATGGAGTACAACAAGAACCAACAGGTTCATTGTAGCCACAGTCTGCCTTAGGAAGCTATTGAAGATTACATGGCAAGACAAGATCCCAGACACTGAAGTCCTAGAAAGAGCCCAGTATCCACACTCTACTAATGAAGAATCAGATTCGCTGGGCTGGTCACTTGACTTGCATGCCAGATCACAGGCTCCCTAAACAAATATTTTACAGCGAGCTGCGTTGTGGTAAACGCTCCCAAGGCGGCCAGAGAAAATGCTTTAAAGACACTCTGAAGATCTCACTAAAAGCTTTTGGAATTTATCATGACACTTGGAAGACTACTGCCAAAGACCAAAATTCGTGGCGTACATCATTATGCAAGAGTGCAGTCACTTGTGAAACAACCAGGACTGCAAGAGCTGTGAAGAAAAGGCTGGACAGAAAAACCACTGCAGGAGATCCCCCTCCTGAAACATCAAGCATTCTTTGCCCACATTGTCAAAGAACATATCGAGCCAAAACAGGCCTTATCAGCCATCTTAGAACTCACGGCTCCATACTTTCAACCCCACTGGATGAAGTGAATGGTCATCATCATTCTTGATGGACAAACAACACAGAATGATAATGGATTCACAACTACACAGAAAGTTCAGCAACAAATGCTGTTAAGAATGGAGGTGCAGTCAACTGTATCTCAGATAAAGACAACAAGTGTGAGAAAAGGTTATGTGACAGATTCTGATCCAACTGTACAGCTAAGGTTCAAGGTAGAGAGCAAGCTGTACAAACAATTTATAACACCAACTCATAACTGCCACCAGGCACTGATGCAATATTTGAACTATATGCAGTCACAGCAGTGTAGTGGCTAGTTGCTGGCCTGTCAATATGGTTATTTCTGGTTATTTATTGACTTTTTGGGTACGTCTCTTCTCTCGTTACAATTTCCTAAATCACATTACGCAATAAATAGACTTTCTTGGTTATTTTAGCTTCTGCATAATGACAATTCTGCAGAATTGATTCAGCTCAAGAAGTGGACAAGTTAAAGATGCGGAAGGAGAAGGCAACCAACCACATACACTGTGACCTACTGGACATGGAATATGACAGTGTGCCAACTATCACCAGCGTTGCTGCAAACTTACCCTTTCCATTTCATCATTCAACCAGTCTATGGCCCACGTCCATCTGCGTTTGATGTCTCCATTGGTCTGTAGCATTGAAGCAGCAGTCGGACAGCTATGAACACAACAACAAATGTTTTTTAACATAATATGTAGTTTGAAGATTGAGCACAACCCACCACTACTGGCAACACTGATCGTATTCCGATATGAACCTTAGGCCTTGCCCACGTCATATTAAAAGCACTAGACTCAAGTTTTGCTCTTGTTTGAGCTCGTCAGTAGTGCATATCCTTGGACTGGACCCCGGATCAAACTCTGGCTCAATGGCGTGTGAGGCGGTTGTGTAACCACTTGACCACACAGCACACGCTAGACGCGACCAAATTATCATACTCGTATGTCACAACGTCATCCATTGTAGGCTATAATTCAAAGTTTTGCCCGATCATCGCGAATGACATCCGTCAATCGATGTGGTCCCGAATGATCAGATCCTCTTGATCTGGCAAGGCACACCAGGCGTCCAAAGTCCAGCGAGTAATGATCAAATTGATTTATTTGGTTGTTTCGGGATTTGAGGTTTGAAGATAAAGCACAACCAACGTTGCCAGCAGTAGGTTGTGCTCAATCGTCATAATATGTAGCATTGAAACAGCAGACGGACAGCTATGATCATAAACTTGCTTTAACATGGTCTGCAGTATTGAAGCAGCAGCCGGACAGTCATGAACCTAACAGATAATTTATCCTCGTTTTTAGCATTCATGCAGCAGTCAGATAGTTATGAGCCCAACAACAAATAATTGTTATTATGGCCTGTAGCATTGAAATAGCAGTTGGACAGCTATGAGCACAATAACAAATATTGTTTGTACTTATCTGTTGCACTGAAACAGCAGTCGGAGAGCTATGAATGCAACACATATTGTTATCATAGTCTGTTGCATTGAAGCAGCAGTTGGAGAGCTATAAACACAACAAATACTATCTTTAAAAAAACACTGGCAGCTGCAGGCATCCCTAGATTGCTCATAAAAACTATAAAGACACATGAAATTTCTGTGGCATATCAACAAAAGAGGAAATTTAGGAATTCAGTTTCAGTGGAATATACTCACAAAAAAACAGCAGAGTTAGACAGAGAAAGATGTGTGAGAAAAGCATAAAAAGCATGACAACAAATCATATAATAAACACAAACTTCATTAAAGTGACAAATGACAGAAGACTGGAGAGACATGATCGCCAATGCTTTATCCATACCAAAACCTGAACAAGAAGAAAATCAAATGGTCTATACTTATATATATATATATAGAGGGACGCAGAGGTGTTTCCAAGGCACCAGGGCCGGGTTATATACTGGCCAAGACCTATTGACGCGTCCTCGTCGAGCGTCCTGGGCAACAGGTCCCTTCGGGGCCCTGGCTAAAGTCAGTAGGATCGCCGATTCCTCCGAAGTCGGAGAGTGTCTGCCTGTACAGCAAGGAACCACCAGTCTGCACACCAATAAGCCAGATATGGGACAACGGATACTCACGCAAACCTCAGGTCCTGTATGACATCACACTGATGTTGGACAACAGGATGCCTTCATCCGACATACAGGACTTCGCGTTGGAGCTCAAGCCAATAAACACAAGCAAGCATATATATAGAGAAACAAAAAGAGAGATAGGAGATAAACAAATTAGAGAGGGGAGAGATTCGGGTTGGCCTGGGAAACAAGGAGTAAAGCCATTTTTCATTTAAGCACGTGGAGGCTTGGAAGCTGCAAAAGCAAAGTGGCTAGTGGTCACAGGAGCTATGGAGTCTGTGCTTTATGCGAGGCCTTTAGTAGGCCGTCCTGTGGCAAGAGACCGAGCCATATGGATAAAACTCAGTGCAATGAAGTTGACCCTCTCGCCTTTACACCTTTCTAAGGTGCATTCTGGTGCACAACTTACTGTGTAAAGAGAGAGACCATCAGCTTGATGCACTGGTAGGCCCTCTTCTGGTAGTGGTTCTTGGATCTCTGGATAGTGTCAAACAGACCGTCTCTGTCATCGGGGATGCCCTTCAGAGCGTTGTGGATACGATGTGTCTGCCAGGAGTCCTCTAGAAGGAGCATCTGCAGCAGGAGATCCATGTATGGCCTCAGTTCATAGGTGTAGGAGTAAGCTACCTGTAGATAAATATGGACGTGATATACATGGTTACACCTGTAACAACATATAATAACATGCACATATAAAGTATATTTGTAATAACACATATCTACCATAACATATCAATAATGATATGTCTTAAACATAAACATATACAGGGTGTTTGTAAACTCTCACTATACTTTGTAGAAAAAATTTGAAAAAATGAAGTACATGACATCATACAAAAATGTGCTTCATAGTCCATCGTGAAGCAATATGCAGCAAATGGCTGTCGTCTACTGCATTAATTCTTTGCACTCCAAACAGAATGGTGTCTTCAACAGAAAAACAGAAGAAAAAATTTTTTTGGTTAAACAAGTGTTTTGAAATGGCGGTCGATACACACGGAAATAACAACAGACGTGTTGCAGAAGGTATTTGACAATATGAAGAGATGTGCATATGTACATGTCTTGAAGCCCGTGATGGACATTTCCAACACCTGTTATAATGAATACTTCAGCTTCCCCAAAACAGCGTGGGACCATAGCTGTGACTATAGTAACTAATTTAATTAATTTGTTAGCATATTTTTTTATGACATCATTTACTTCATTTTTCAATTTTGACCTACATACAAAGTGTAGCGAGACTTTACACACACAACCATGTTGTAACATCTGCCATATTACTCGTGTTACTTGAACACAGACCTCCTGGCTTTCACCCTTGTCTGAGAAGGCCAGTAATCCAATCCACTATCCAAGAGATGTTTGCTGTCATTAAAAGCTAAAGGAGTTTTGATTTATTTGGTTGTTTCGGGATTTGAGATTTAAATATTGAGCACAACCCACTACTGGCAATGCTGATCGTATTCTGGTATGAACCCAAGGCCTATCCACGTCAATGTGGAAGCACTAGACTCGAGTTTCACTCTCGTTTGAGCTCATCAGTGGTCTAGTGGTTACACACCCACTTCACACGCCAGTGATCCGGGGTTTGTTTCCGGGTCTGGTCAAGGACTACTGATGAGCTCAAATGAGAGTGAAACTCGAGTCTAGTGCTTCCACACTGACGTGGATAGGCCTTAGGTTCATACCAGAATACGATCAGCATTGCCAGTAGTGGGCTGTGCTCAATATTTAAAGGATTTTTGTAAAAACCACCACACTTGGCTGGGAGCAAACCCAGTCACTTGTGAAATTGTCACGTGTCACATAGAAACCTTGTAGCTACATCACCTTCACATAAACACACTATACAAAACAGTAAAAAGGCACCCTACCCCTTTAGAAGTCATGAGCCGTGTTGGGTATATGGCATTTGCCATTTTATTCAGACCAATCAGCACTCAAAATGGACAGCCAAACTGTCAAAGTCAAGCCAGTTGCCTTTACCTCCCAGGACATGTCCTGGTGCTAAATATGTATGTATTCATGAGGGCACACACACACATACCCACACAAACATATTTAAACAATTAATAAATTAGCCAAACAGACTGGAATGACAAAGGCAGAGCTAAGAAAGAAGACAGCCCATAATTGCTGCAACCCTATGTTAAACGGGGAACATGAGGCATGATGTTGCTGATGATAAAACACAGACAGAAAGAAAAGAAAGAAAGAAAGAAAGACAGACAGAAAGAAAGAAAGAAAGAAAGAAAGAAAGAAAGAAAGAAAGAAAGAAAGAAAGAGAAAGAAAGAGAGAAAGAAAGTGATTATAGTGGTGATTATGCAAGTGTTATAGACACACACAAAACAATGTACATATCAATGTTACTTGCCTGCCACAACAATTCACTGAGCACAACTGAAGAAAAGTGAGGATTCTCCCATGAACAGTACTGCAAGAAACAAATTATAAAACAACTCTGTTACTCAAGTATTTCTCAAACAGGTAAACAAACAGATAAAATCTAAACTACCAAACTACTAATTAATCTGATATTCCAGACAATCTTCTTCTGCCTTTCATCTTTCAATGCAGCATAGGCCCTTAACCAACTCACGCCCAGCCTTTTGTAACTATGTTCATGATTGGTTGGATTTTGCAGGTAGTTTTCTAAGGGATGAGGTAGTTGGTTGCCAAACAACCCTCTATAATCGTCTCTTGCAACATGCATGGTAGGTTACTGAGTTATTATTGCTTGCTTCATGGCGAAGGGGTTACAGACGCAGTTCGTAATCCCACATACCATGTTCAAAACATGGCTGTGGGCGATTTGGCAGCAGACCACCTGACTGTAGTTCAGTTCTGCCGGTCGTTCAGAAAACAATGCCAAACTACTTAACGTAAACTTTTCCAGCAATCATGAACAACCAAAATTATGGGGCTGACTGCTATGTCCTGTAAAAGATTAGCAACTAACTTTTCTCCCCTTTATAAGCCAAGGTAATACATGGAAGTTCACGCAGTCTACCACTGCAAACATCACCCCAATGTAATGATTAAACATTAACGTCCTTTTTAAAATGTCCGATACATTAAAATAAAATGCTGACAATGTTGCAGTGAGAAACTTTACAGTTAAAAAAAGTGTTTAAAAGGCAAGAGGGCTGAATTCACATCACCGGGTTTCATCCCACATGGCTCGGTGTTTCTTTCTGCAAGCCAAAAACGTCGTACAAATCACAAATCCTGTAGCTCCAGCAACAATCCCCGGGAATCTCCAAGAAAATTGCACATGTGAACCGTGCGATATAGGCCAGAATCGAACCCACAACCTTTGGAACGCAAGGCAGGCGGGTTAACCACACTGCAGAGGAGATGCCACTTTAAAGCTTTATCTGTGAAGAAAGTTACATTAACATAATTCAACATGGGTGCACCATGCACTCCTTATCACCGCCATGGTGATACGTAGCATCTGTGCGAAAGTGAAAGTCTGCACTGGGTGTCAGCACAAGTGGAAGGTGTCATCAATTCTAAATCTGTATCATCAGATTATGTTTTGGAAACATTAAAACCTCCTGACATTAGAAGATGATTTAGAAGAGGTATGAAACAGATTAAAAGCTCCTGGCATTAGAAGATGATTTAGAAGAGGTATGAAACAGATTAAAAGCTCCTGACATTAGAAGATGATTTAGAAGAGGTATGTACCAATAGCACCAGACAGGTTCCAAACCGATATTTTGTGTTCTTATAGTAACCAAGCGGGTGGGTTGGTTGGCGTAGTGGTTACACAGTTGCACTGACAATGTTATGAGTGTTGCTGGATGAGGGTTTGTTGACAGCCCTTGATGTTTGCTAATGGAGGTTGGTGTAGTGGTTAGACTGTTGCACTGACGATGTTATGAGTGTGGCTGGATGAGGGTTTGTTGACAGCCCTTGATGTTCGCTAATGGAGGTTGGTGTAGTGGTTAGACTGTTGTACTGACGATGTTATGAGTGTGGCTGGATGAGGGTTTGTTGACAGCCCTTGATGTTCGCTAATGGAGGTTGGTGTAGTGGTTAGACTGTTGCACTGACGATGTTATGAGTGTGGCTGGATGAGGGTTTGTTGACAGCCCTTGATGTTCGCTAATGGAGGTTGGTGTAGTGGTTAGACTGTTGTACTGACGATGTTATGAGTGTGGCTGGATGAGGGTTTGTTGCCAGCTCTTGATGTTCGCTAATGGAGAGAAAGACTGACCACCCATTTTTTTCACACACTCAGGACTACAACATGTGATGGCCCTAACATATCGCATACCAACTATTGAGATGAGTGTGTGGCACGACACCGTGAGCTGTAAATTTCATGTGAAATGCTTGTACATCTGTCTGCGGTTGTTTGTAGCATGAACTGCATGTTCGGAATAACGCAGCCTGTCGCAGAACTGACTGGATTGCCTTATGCAGTAATGTGTAGCTGCTGGTTTTCTAGTGACTTCCGCTACCATCTATGAACTGTATTTTTTGTGGAGGACTTTTGTTGGCATTCTGGCGGCGGCATTATGCACAGTATACCTGTGCAGACTGTTGGTTTGTTGAGACTCCTGTCTGTTCCTTTTCACATGGGGCAGTAAGGAGCATTTTGTGCGATATTCACTGGCACAGGAACGGAGCATAATGGGGAGAGCCGTTGCCGTGAAGTTGGAGCCACGACTAACTTACATACCCACATCAAGTTCCTGCTACGGGACATGATTTCATTTTATCATCGAAACCAAACACTTGCCTGCCAGGCTGGAGGTCATGTGTTCCAATCTCCGTTGAGGCAAGCATTTGATTTTTTACTGGACTGATCTCCCCAGTCGACTCAGCCTAAAATAGGTACCAGGAAATGTCCAGGGAAGCAGAGGCTGCTGTATGATACAGACCAGAGCTCTGAAGATTATACAATCTGTGGTAGGTTAGGATTTCAGTGGGCCTACAGCCTTCAATTGGCTGTTTCTAGTGTTTCCCCTGTTTATTTACATCTTTTCCTTGTTTTCCTGAAGTGTCTAAAGGTTACATACATATACTTTTCTTACTTCTGTCTAACACAGACTGTTACATGAATCCGCTGTATGTGAATTGTTAATGTAAATCTTTCTGTCCCACACGTACACTAACTCCTTCAGACCCAAATACTTATTGCCTTAAAGTACAACTCCTTGGGATGGAATATAGTAACAATTGCCAGGTGTCTGTGTTGATGGGTCAAATCATCTGCCCTGCACTCTAAGGGTCGTGAGTACATTTTTGGACTGTCATTCAGACCACAAGCACAATTTTTCTAGTCTCCTGGGGTACTGTTTGTGGTTTTCTAAGCAATGTTAGTTAAATAACTTGCCATTGCTTTCTGAATGGTAGATGCCTTATACACACAAAGCAGTCCTATTCGAGATCACCTGCAGCTGATTTTGAACCCTCATCTCTGTATAACGAGGAATTTTCACTTTCTCATAAACCACAGTGAACAGATCAATACAGACTGTTTATAAACAGCAATATGAAAATTGGGAGCTTACTTTCAAAAGCTTTGTGGTTTCATCAACCGTGTTTGCTTCCTCAATGATCTTCTTGACGTAGACACTTCGACCATACAAGATTTCCACCACCTGGTGCTGTATCTGCATTAGAGGCTTCCCACAAATGGTGTCTCCATGAGGGTTTGGCAGAGGCAGCTGTCCCTACAGGAAATAATAGGCGCCCTGCATTATTTACTAATTATTAACCAAAAAGAACATATTTAAACAGAGAAGTCAGAAACAATATGTTGCACACTTTGCTGCCTAGCATAATTCGCTGTAACTCTTCAGGTGCGTACTACAGAGTTATACGTCACACGAAGTGAATAGATGAATCATATTTTTGGCTGAAATGCACATCACACAAAGTCACTGATACTGTTTGAATGTGGAACATTTGTTAACCTCATGGTAAACAAAATGATATCATCATCATGTTGTCCTTTGCTAAAGGTTTGCTTTTATGGCCTGCTGAAAAGATTCATGGATTTTCATGCCCCACGTGCCTTCAATGTCTTATGTCCATCTTCATTGTGGTTGATAAATAAATGTAATTCTCACAAATGTGTTAATTCCAGCACGGACATCTTATAACTTGTCACAAAAACACTAATATGGTAACTGTGATTAGTAGTTCTTCAGTGTGGTGAGTGTTTTCCTCTGTGTAATGTTTCTTTCCCTGTATAATGAGTGTCTTCCTCTGTGTAATGTTTCTTTCTCTGTATAATGAGTGTCTTCCTCTGTGTAATGTTTCTTTCCCTGTATAATGAGTGTCTTCCTCTGTGTAATGTTTTTTTCTCTGTATAATGAGTGTCTTCCTCTGTGTAATGTTTCTTTCTCTGTATGAGTGTCTTCCTCTGTGTAATGTTTCTTTCTCTGTATAATGAGTGTCTTCCTCTGTGTAATGTTTCTTTCCCTGTATAATGAGTGTCTTCCTTTGTGTAATGTTTCTTTCCTTGTATAATGAGTGTCTTCCTCTGTGTAATGTTTCTTTCTCTGTATAATGAGTGTCTTCCTCTGTGTAATGTTTCTTTCCCTGTATAATGAGTGTCTTCTTCAGTGTAATGTTTCTTACTCTGTGTAATGAGTGTCTTACTCAGTGTAATATTTCTTTCTCTGTATAATGAGTGTCTTCCTCAGTATAATGTTTCTTTCTCTGTGTGATGTTTTCTTTGGTATAATATTTCTTTCAGTTTGATGTTTCTTTCTCTGTATGATGAGTGGTTTCCTTGGTATGTCACTTTCTCTACGAAATGTTTCTTTATGTGATGAGTGTTTTTACTTGGTATGTTTCTTCCTTTGTATGTTTTTTTTCTGTGTGATGAGCGTTTCCTTTGGTATAATGTTTCGTTCTCTGTATGATGAGCGTTTCCCTTGGTATGTTTCTTTCTCAGTGTGATGAGTTTTCCCTAAGTATGTTTCTTCCTCTGTGTGATTTTCTTTCTCTGTGTAAGTTTTCTTTCTCAGTGTGATGAGTGCTTCCCTTGGTATAATGTTTCTTTCTCTGAGCGATGAGTGTTTCCCTTGGTATATGTTTCTTCCTCTGTGTAATGTTTTTTCTCCTCCATGTGATGAGCGTTTTCCTTGGTGTAATGTTTTTTTTTTCTACATGACGAGTGTCATTCTGGATGTGATGAACCCATTTCTCAATGTAATGAGTACCTTCCTGAATGTGATGAACCTATTTCTCAATGTGAAGAGTGTCCTTCTCAATGTTATGATGCCTATTTGTCAATGTGTAGAGTGTTCTCAGTGGGATGTCACTTTCTTAATGAGAAGAGCATTCCTATGTGTGATGAGTTATCTTCCTCAATGTGGATTTCTTCCTTGGTGTTATGAATATCTTCTTTGGATTGATGAATACATTTCCTTGTGTGATCAGTACCTGCCTTGGTACAACCTTAGTGATGTGTTAGATATCATCTGTTAGGTTTCTTCCCTGCTGTAATAAGCATTTTTCTTAGCAAGGTGAATAAATTTAAAAAAATATTTTTTTGTTGGTCAGCTTACTCTATAAGCGCAAAGTAATACTTACAAATGTATTACTACTTTCTGAAAATATGAAGCATTCACTTACAGAAATGGATGACTGACATCTCGGGGACACATCACAGCATCTGATCAACTGGGACACTACTGAATACAACTTGCTCAGGTCTGCATACTGATATTTGATAGGTGGTCCCGAGCCTTCATCTAGAGCCACCAGCATGAACTGGGCAGGAACTCTGAGCTTCAAAAGCTGAAGTTTCTATTGACAAAAATGTTATAAAGTATGCATTAACAGCATGGAAACATATACTTTAACTCATCTTCTATATGAAACTAGTCAGTCTCACTAATGAAATTAGCTCATGTCCTAGAATGTTGCTAATGAACATCCTCCTGCACAAGACAGTTCAAAACTTCTGATCCAGACATGTCTTACTATCTTGTAACAAACACATGGGGCAGAAAGAGATTTAAAGTTAGTTGCATATCCTTTACAGGACAGCGCAGTCAACCCCAGCATTTCTTAGCTGTGATTTCTTGGCAAGCTTTATGTTCAGTAGTTTGCCATTACTTTCTGAACAACAGTCACTTATACCATTTTATACAGACCAATTCTAGGCGGTCTAGAAAGAGTACAATAATGTATATAATTATGGAGCAAACAATGATCACAAGGAAGATGCAGTAGCGCAGTGGTTAGGCATGCTTGCCTGTCCACCTGGTGATTAAGTGTTGCTTATGTGTTGTGTTATGAATTCCCTTGGAGGCAGGGATTTTTCTTTTAGGGAGACCTGGTAGCCAAGAGGTCACCATGCCTGCCCAAGTGACTGGTGTCAAGTGTTTGAATCTCCTTTTATGCAGACATTTTAACACATGTACCTGGGCTTGCAGGTCAACTCAGTCAAGAAACAGGCAGCAGGAATTGTCATGGGAAGTGAAGGTGGGTGGTGTGACATTGACCACATGACCTGTCAAGTTCCAGATGCTCTATTAACCACATGACATTGACCACATGACCCGTAAAGTTCCTATTGCTCTATTAATCTATAGGGCTGGAACCATATGCCCAATATGCCTGAACTGATTAAGTGTCATGGGATGATTAATCGACTTACGCGACTTCCTGTATCTACCATGGACTTATATATCATCGAAATATTGTCACTGCGGTATAATACAACGTCTGCTACTGTAATAGCAACTTTAAAGTCATAATTGTGACACACCCCTACTTTTCCATTTTTCGCCATCCATATTTGTTTGGTCAAAACATATTTTCTGTTTGCCACTAAATCTGTTAAGGTATGGATAAGGTTTCTATATTTTACTTTGCTTTACTGATTGCATGGTGTGTTTCTTGGTACAGACTGAGGTAGCTGGACAGTTTCAGGTGCTGGAATCAAACCAGCATGAAATAGGGAGGAGGTCAGTATGGCTTAATGGATACGAGCGCTTGTTCTTAAACACCTGGTGGGCTGATGCCGAGGTGACTGGTTCGACCCTTACGTGGGTCAGTTGGGACTAAAATGTTGACTTCTCGTCCTTGACTTCGGGGACATAAATTATAAGTATCTCTGAAGTCAAAATGTGGGTGCACCTGATGAAGAGGGGCACTAATAATAAGGAAATATATATATATATATATATATATATATCTTATATATAAAAAAGACTTGTGCGTATGTATCTCTGTATGTATTTATGTATCTCTGTCCGTATGGCCTTTATTTGTTCGCGAACGGCCCATCCGATTGAGATGAAATTTTCTACACGCCTTCCTTTCATTCCAGAGCTGACAACTGTGATATTTTGTTAGTGTGAAATCGCCTGCTTACTCAGTATTATTTCATTTTTCATTTTTCATCATAATTTCATATATTTCAGGGGACCTAACTCTGTAAAAGTTATTTCAAGGGGCATAACTTTTCTGTATAACTTATAGTCATATTGTGGCATCGTTTTCAAAGATTTATAAACTCTTTGTCCATAGTTATGTACCGGCATATGAGTTATAATAAATAATGATACAATCTGTAAGGCATCTTCAAAGTTTTCATAAAAATGATGCACAATGCATAACAT
This sequence comes from Cepaea hortensis, assembly GCA_963921405.1. Lineage (NCBI taxonomy): Eukaryota > Metazoa > Mollusca > Gastropoda > Stylommatophora > Helicidae > Cepaea > Cepaea hortensis. The sequence continues at coordinate 37,862,608 of OY992888.1, forward strand.
TGTAACTCATCTTTTTTTGCTTAAGAAGTTACTGTAGTCATGCAGGTGATTAGAAAGAGTTTTCATTAAAAATAATGGATGGTGTGTAGAAGAACGTTCTTTTAAGTTACTTTTTTTGTTGTATGAATTTAATGAAGCCGGACAGGGTCAGGCAGACAGATAGACAGACAGATAGACAGTCGGGAACGGGAACTTATATGACTACTTATATGAATTAAATGAGATGCTCCACATCAGGAGCTGGGAAATGCCGGGCCGGGTCAGACAGACAGACAGACAGACAGACAGACAGACAGACAGACAGACAGACAGACAGACAGACAGTCGGTAACGGGAACGAGAACTTATATGACTACTTATATGAATTAAATGAGATGCTCCACATCAGGAGCTGGGAAATGCCGGGCCGGGTCAGACAGACAGACAGACAGACAGACAGACAGACAGACAGACAGACAGACAGACAGACAGACAGTCGGTAACGGGAACGAGAACTTATATGACTACTTATATGAATTAAATGAGATGCTCCCCACCAGGGTCTGGGCGAAGCCGGGCAGGGTCAGCTAGTATATATATATATATATATATATATATATATATATATATATATATATATAATCCACACGCAAAAATTAGTTCAGTGCACTAGTAGTAGTAGCACGTTTATGGACTATGCTTGAATTCAAAGCGAGCAAACGTTTAACTTTTGATCATGAAATAGCCTAACCCTGTGGAGGAGGCATTGCCACCTTAGGCCTAACTGCAGCCAGTCCGTAGAGCTTTCTGACCTCCCAATGTGCCTCTGTGCAGATGTGAAGTCCAGTAGCAGGCCTGCTGACCTGTTTTCTGATCTCGGTGTGGGCTAGGATACCTATGCAACACAGTTCATGTGGAAATGGTACCAGGTCGGAATAGAAGGCTCTCTCTAACTCTGCAATAGGTCCTTGTCCTGGGCAGTTAGAACAAGAGCTTTTGCATGTTACATAGAACCAGTTTTAACATAAGGCTGCGAATCCTGGACAATTAGTAAACAGGCAGAAAACTCCCTAGAAGCTTTACAGATGTGGTTTTATAGAAGAAAGCTGAAAATTTATTGGACAGCCAAATGAGCAATCGGGACATTTTGAGGGAGGCTAAGTAGCAAAGACAACTTATCACAAACATCAGAAAGAAGCAGTCATCATTTTTTGGCCACATTATGAGGAGACAAAAATTGGAACATGTAGTGACACCCAGAAATATTTGTGGAAAGAGAGATAGAGGAAGACAGAGTGAGAACTTTTTTGACAGTCTTGCGTCATGGCATGGAAAGGAGTCAACATACAAACTGATCCATGCCATCAGAGATTGTAATTTGTGGAGAAGCATGATTGCCTACGCCAGCCGGCAAGGCACTAGATGATGACGACATTAACCTCACTATGAAAGTGAGCTAGTCATTTTCAAGGTTCAGATGATCTGAAAAATAATGCATCAGAATGGGGAGTGTAAAACTCAAGGTCTTCCAGAAGAACCACAGCAATCGACACCCTTTTATTTAAAATGTGTATTTCTTCATTTTTCTGGAATGTTTGTTTTGGACGTTAATGCGCTGTGTCTGTTTACAGCAGTGCTGCGACATCTGCGACATTCAGTGAACAAATCCTACTTTTTCAGGCATTTGTTGACTGAGTTAACCTTCCCGGGAAATGTGTATTTTAAATAGACATTTCTCACATATGGAAGATGTTTAGAGAGACAATTCTGAGATGTCACAAGTCTTGAAAAAAGAAACAGATGAACATCACATACTGATGTACATACAACTCAAATGACAGGCAAGATAAGAGACAGGAAGGTGCTGGGACGGACATGGATAAAATCAGAGGATGGATTATTGTGGATGGATTGTAAGTCAGCTGCAGTCTTCCTTATCTCTATACTGCTGCTCAGCTCTAACGAAGTTAATCCGCATTGGCCCAGCTTTGGCCCCTCTGTTCGCCCACATCCACTATGGCTGCCAGCTCAGTAAGCACTTTATCATGATGCCATGTGAATCAGCATTGGCAAAAGGCTGCTTTGCATACAGACAGCATATGCTGGATTTTCTCTTTAGAGGGGACAGGCGAGGCTAATCCTGCTAGCATACTCACAATCTTGATGTTGACCTCTGGGTTGTTGGGGTTCATGTTCAGGTACAGGTGGAAGAGGTGGAAATACTGCTGCAGATGCCTGCCGTGTTCAGAGATGTCCTTCTTCAGGAGCGATAGAGCTGCCACTAACAGGTGATCACTCAAGGTAGCGTTGGGGTCATACTGTGTGTTGGCTGTCAATAAAGAAAACACAGGGTGCTGGCTATTGACAGAAATGGTGTTGCATGCTGACATATCACATATGGACCAATCCTCTTGACAGAAATAGTGTTACATGCTGACATATCACATATGGACCAATCTTTTTGACAGAAATGGTGTTGCATGCTAACATACCACATATGAAGTAATCCTCTTGACAGAAATGGTGTTACATGCTGACACATCACATATGAACCAATCCTCTTGATAGAAATAGTGTTACATGCTAACATATCACACATGAACCAATTATCTGCTTATACTGATTCTCCTTCTTCCTCCTCTCATGACTTCCCAACTCCCTCTGTCATTCTGATTACAGTTCATAAATAACCACACATGTATTGTTTGGTAGGGAATCTCCGTGGCGAAGTGGTCAAGTCGTTTAACTCGGGCTTCGAAGGTTGTGGGTTTGATTCCGGACCACGTCCTTCGGTTCACGAGTTAAATTTTTCGGAGACTCCTGTGGGTCGTCGCTAGAGCTACGGAGTTTGTGCTTTGTGCGGCGCTTTCCGCGCTGCGGAAAGAGACCGAACCATATGGGATAAAACCCGGTGCAATGAAGTCGACCCGATCAACTTTTAAGCGACTTTTTTGTATTGTTTGGTGCTCATTGAAGTAGAAAAAATGAAGTAGGGATTAGAGAATGCACTAGACAACATAAAAATTGAAAATTAAATCAACTGGGATTCGAACCTGTCACCTCCAAAAACCTATCATTATGATATATTATCCATCCATCATGTGCCATGCCAGAAAGCGTGGGCGGTCATGAATCACCATTTCACTTGATCACCAAAGTCGTGGATCAGCTCAGTGTTCTTGTCTCAACCATGCCATGTGGCCAAGCCATCCAGGTATTTACTTCTCGGTCTTCCCCTTGGTCTGTTCCCTTCAATCTTGCCAGTTGCCAGATGTTTTTCAGCTTGACTGCTCATTGTCCAAGTTTCACATCCATACAAAAGAACAGGCTCTATGTAGCACCTCAACACTCTTTTTCTCGTTTCAATTGACATCTTTGTATTGGTCAGTACGTTTTTCATCTTGCTAAAGGCTACTTTCGCCATGACGATTCTTGTTGTAATCTCTTCAAGGCATCTCCCATCAGATGTTATGACTGTTCTGAGATAATTATACCGATTCACTTGTTGAAGAATATTCCCATTTACTTGTATATTACATTGTGATATTTCTTTCTTCCTAGTGACGACCATAATCTATGTCTTTTTACAATTTAATTCTAACCCTAGTTGTTCACTGTTTGCAACAACCGCATCTTCTATATACATTGTTAGTGTCTGCCATTAGTAATTACCAGTCTGAAGAATAAAGGTCACAATGTACAGGCCATGATTTTTTTAATTTCACCTATTACAGACTAAAATACCTCTTGCTCTAACCATGTGTCAGATGGAAATGTACCTCCTCGGACACTCCTCAAACAACCAGCTGAAGTAATTCGTCACTGTCCTGTTAATACCTTTTCATTAGAATGCTGGCCACAAATATTGCTCAACAGCATTTACATTTTGGGTAGTCTTTTTCCCCCCACTCATCATCATCACATGCTATGTTGATAAGCAATGATGGTTATGGTATGCCATCTCAGGATCCTGGTTAAGGCCTGAGTTCTTGTCCCGATTATTCCAAGTGGCCAAGCCATCCTGGTATCTATCTCTGTCTTCCACTTGCTCTTTTTCTAAAAAGTCTGCCAGTTGTCACTAAGTTTTCAAGTTTATTTATTTTGGAAATAAGCGCTCACACCATTTTCAGCATAAAGTCCTAGCCATTACACCAAAGCATTTGCAGTTTATTATTCCAGCCTCCATATTACAGGCATGTTGTCTGAAAGCTTCATCATGTAATGTCAACAGAAGTTAACAGTAGCGTAACATACTAACAACTACATCATTCTAAAGGCACAGAGAGAAATCTGAAAAACACAAAGGTTCAGTTGTCATACCTGACAAAGGTAATGGAGGACACGGTCCATCACCCAGGGTAAGACTGGTAAGTATAACAAATATCTTTACAAAAGTGGCTCGAACCTGTGGATGTACAGAAAATGATGCACATTATATTTTCAGTGTATGTAAGCCAACCATTACATTACCTGGCAAGTTAAGCAGTTCTGCTACCATGCATGGTCTTATATGGTCTTTGTACGGTCAATATTTCTCAGGAGGAAATTAAAAATATTTTCTGCGGCTATTAATGTTTTCACTTGCAAACGTATATTTCAACAGTTAATGACTTCTCTGGAAACAATCTATGATCGTAAACAAATATTTTAAACTTAATCAGTGAATGTCTTAGCATTCTACCCATACAGTTCATGATATTTTCCTTCTTTTTTGTTTTGTTTTTAAAATTCAGTTAAAAGATTTATGAAAAATCTCTATTCAATGGTGGTGTTTTTTAAAAGTAGAATTGGCGTTACTGTCATTATCATCATCTGCTCTACCAACAGGTGTTATCTTTCTAGCATCTCCCTAGACCTCAGGCCCTGGTGTTCTGGGCACATTTTATTGATATTTCTCCATGCCACCTTCCAAGTCCGTCCTGCATAATTTTTTTGAGTCTGCTCTTGCCCCTTCTAATGCTGCTCTTTCAACAATGTTTCTCAATACCTCTCTTCTCATTACATAACCAAAGAACACTATTTGTCTTCTACTTAAAGCTGTATATAATGTTCTCATTACATGACCAAAGAACACTGTTGTCTCCAACTTAAATAATATTCTTCTCATTACATGACCAAAGAACACTATGTGTTGGATACTTATAGTTGTATATAATATTCTACTTTCTAGTGTCTTTTCCATGCATTGGTTGTTACTCTGGCAAGGTATCTACAACATACGTATCAGGAACCATATCTCTGTTACCTCCAACTCCTTCCTAGTCTGTTCGTTCACATTCCATGATTGACTGCCACACAGCAGGACAGGTTCTATATAACATTTCATTACTCTCTTTCTGGCATTTAATGACAGTGACTTACTGCATTAGATACTTCTCATTTTCTGAAATGCAGCCAATGCTTCACCTATTCTACTCGTAATCTCTGTCAAGTATCTTCCATCTGATGTTAAGATTTTCCCCAAATATTTAACTTGGTTAAGTAGTTTTTGGAAGTCTCCATAGCGAAGTGGTCTTGTGTTATGAAGATTGTGGGTTTGATTCCGAGCTACGTCTTTTGGTTCACGAAATGCATTTTTCTCAAATAATCCTAGGGTTGTCGCTGGAGCTACGGAGTTCATCATGCCTTGTGAGGCGCTTTCGACAGCGCACCCTGCGGAAAGAGACCGAGCCACACGGGATCAAACCCAGTGCAAGGAAGTTGATCCTCAAGACTTTTAAGACTGTTTTTTTAAAAAGTAGTTTTCATTCTATTGTTATATCACATTTTGGTCTTATCTTTTTCTGTGATAGTCCTGATGTTATATCATTGAAATTGGCATCTATGACGCAGGAGTAATGACCAACGCAGTCTCGCAGTCCCAGGTTAGAAATCCACTGCAGGTGATTTGGGAGCAGATTGTTTTGCGCTGATTTGTACAATGGTATGAGCAACAGATGCTCAAAAAGCAATGGCAAATTAAACAACAAGTTAGTTGTATATCCTTTACAAGACATTTGCAGTCAACACCAGCATTTTTTTGCTGTTGTTGATGTCTTGGCAAGTTTACGTTCAGTAGTTTGTCATTGCTTTCTGAACGACCAACACCCATACTGCGTCCGTAACTCCTACGCCACGGAGAATGGCAAACTACTGAACGTAAAATTGCTTAGAAAGTCACACGGCCAATAAATTCTGGGGTTGATTGTAATGTACTGTTTAAAGAAAAATAATAAAAGGACATGAACTAATTATATCTTTGACATTACTGTGATGACATCACAGTAATGATTGATTGATTGATTGGTTCTTAAATCAATCAATCAATCATTATTGTGATGTTACTGTAAACATAAAGTAAAGGAGACTTTACATGCCATAAGGCATATGGGACATATAGTGTTAGACCTCTATTTTTAGAGACCAATCGGATGAAGTGGTTAATATCACATGCCGGTCGCCTTCACTTCTCAAGATATTTTTCTGTAGTGACTTTAGGCCGGGTCGATCTGGAAAAGCACGTCAATTTTAAAATGCAACTTGAGGATTCAAACCTTGAACCACCCGGCCAGCAGGCAAGAGTTCAGCCACTATACTACTGCAGCTGCCTGATGTTACTATGCACAATGAAAATCCACAAGTGCTAAGCCTCCCTTGGTAGATATCATCAGGTCAGCATCATCCCGTGGCTTGACCTATGCTGAACTTTCCACCCAGAAGTCATTTGAAATGCCTCTCTATAAGCCAAATATCCTCCCCTCTATTGCTGTCATGTATAAATTATCTACATCTTGAATCCATCTACACTGTGGTCATCCTCGTCTGCTCTTCCCTAGTACACCTCCCTCCACAGTTACTTTCCCAGCCAATATGTTTTTTCACTGGCCCAAATTATTCAATTTTCCTCAATCGTATCCGTCTTAAGAACCAATCCTCTGTTTTTTTTATTTGCGTTCGCTTGCTTTGAACTCAAGAATAGTCCATACATGTGCTACTATTTATAGTGTATTGCACCGACTGATTTTTGCATGTGAGTTAGCTTTCCCTATTTCCAGTTTCCCTCACCATCAGGTGAATCCACACCTTCTTCTAAGGTACTTGTAATTTGCATACCCAGGTTAAGGACAAGAAATCAATATTTTAATCCAACTGACCAGTGTAGGAGTTGAACCTGCTACCTCGGAATCAGCACACCGGATGTTTCTTATCCATTCAGCCACATTGACCTCCACCAATCTTGTCCAATCTGAGTTCTTCTTGGACAGATTTGTTTGTTCTCTTTTTTATCCAATCAATTTTTAACTCTTTTTCTTACCTAAAAATAACAACCTCACAACCACCATCATCATCATCATCATCATCTTCCACTTTTGCCGTCATGCATTTTGGGGAGGAACAGTAAATGTTTCAGCCCACAATGGGTGGCACTGGACAGTGTCATTCCATTTGATCGTACAATGTCTTTGATGTCCTGAATCCATTTTCTTCTCAGGCATCCTCTTGTTCTCATATCAGATCTTTTTTGATGTAGCGCCAGTGCTGGTAGTTAATGGTGTTACATTCTAGCGAGATGACTGAACCATTTGATCTTCTGTCTTTCAATATATGAGGCACAAGGTTTTGATCCCACTGATTATCTAATAACATCATTTCTTATTCAGTCTCGGTGTGTAAACTCTAAATTTTACTCAACATGAAGAACTGTAGACATGAATTTACCTCGGATGAAGGACACTCCAGCAAATATTCCGTAAGTACATTTGGGTTTTTGAATATGACGTTCAAAGCAAACCAGGAGCGGACATTCTTGCTGGTTCGGAGGTGAATGTGTAGGGCATCTGACCAGTCTGCGGCAGGACCCCTGCAAGACAGACATCACATATTGAATCAAATGTATGAAATAAAACATGATATCAACATTTCACAGCCTCAAACAGAATTCTCCCTGCCATTTGTCATTGAAAGATGACGTAATCAATGATGATCATCATTAATTGTGTCATGTAGGGATTACGATGGAATGATTATATAGTAAAATTATATTGAGGCCTTGAATTATGCAAGCTATTTGAAAACAATCATTTTCAAAGCTGTGAAGCACAATCACATACCCATAGCAGAAAACTGCTTTGGGACACATTTTTTTAAAACTATAAACATTAAAATTGTGATCAAGCTTACATTTGACTGTGGTAAAAAAATTATATATATATATATATCTGCTTGTGTCCTGAGCTAAAAACTGTGAATTAACACATTCCGGTGCAGCTTATATAGAACATTGTTGTAAGTAGTTAATAATAGATATTCATACTTCAAAATGCTCATCAATTTATTATGTTATTTTGTATGTGTGGTTAACTCCTTCCATATGGCTTGCAACAGTAAGTGGCTTGCTACTTTTCAGTTGCTCATACTAAGGGGATGGTACATGTGGCTGTAGTACATCTTTTGTTTGTAATGCTTACAGCTGTTAGTATTTAGTAAAATGATCAGTTTTCAATGAAGGAGTGCTCATTTGCTGTAAACATCAGAAATTTGGCAGTTTTTGAAATTTTGACCATTAGTTTCAGTGTTTTTCTTTTTATCAAAATGGTTTGGATGCTGGCATAAAGAAAACAGGCAGATCAAAGTCTAATCTTATGTAGACCATTTTATAGGAATATTTTTATGGTATACAAAGTTACAATTCATTGCTAGAATATATTTTATTTTCATTTTTTTTCTCTTATCCTTTTACAGGACATCGCTGTCAACATCAGCATCTTTCAGCTGATTGTTGATTTCTTGGCAAGATTCCGCTCAGTAGTTTGCCATTGCTTTCTGAGCGACCGGTTCAAATACCCCATAAGTTACCAACGTGGAGAGAACAGCTACCAATTCTCACACACGTGAGAATCATGAGTAACATCACGTTACTTACGAGAGTATACGAGATTATGGAGAAAGTCATGTAACCTCTAGACCAGAGAGACCGGCGCTAGAATATATACTGGTAGTAAAATTAGAGTTTTGGATATATATGGAACTTGAAACATGCCAATGTAACCATTTTTGTGGTAATCAGTACAAGCGATACTCACACCACAGAAGTATAACAATAAAGTAACTCAGACTGGTGAAATGAACATGATAAATGTAGTAACCAAACAAATACATCAGTTCCCATTAAATTATACAAAATAAACACAATATCCATGCTTTTCAGTGAGAATTGAAAAAAACAAAACCCCATATTTTCATTCAACTTCCCATCCGTAGAACTGCACTGGGATGTATTTGTTTTCCTTCCAGGTTTTATTTTTTTTCCAAATTCTGACACACAGGTACCCACACTAAATAAGCAACAATAAATCATTAACTAAAATGCACACAGAACTAAGCAAAATATATGACAAGTCTTTCAGCATGAATGACAATCATTATAGGTCAAAAAGGATAATTCTCAGTGAATATTTTGGCATTTGTAGCTGATGAGTGAAGCATTCTCATGTTATCATACATTTAATCATTGTATATATTATACTCCTATTCTACATCCAATTTTCTACAATCTGATGTACAATACAATGCATTTTCTCTATTAGTTCACGTAAAATATCAGTTGTTCTGACCTCACTGTACACAATTTTCCTTCACATTTTTAGTGCAGGTTTTGATGAGAAAATGTTCCTTGTTAAAATCTAAGTTTATTTTTTCACCCTCTTGTTCTCACGTACATAAATGTCAAGAGACAAATGTTTCATTGTGGACAAACATTCAAAGGGCAAGTGTGATTTGTTAAATGAAAAGAATGATAAAAAAATACTTCAATGAAAAACACTAAATGGTCACTCACCTGAGAGACTTCTTTGTCTTAAAACCAACATTGAAGAGAAACTTGGATGCCAGTTCTGTACTGATCATAGAAATTTGTTCTATTTCTGGAGTCTGCGGAATTACAAACATTATTATAATCAGCTTCAAAGCATATATACAAACAATAATACATAGTCAGTGACTTGATGCAAAAACACACAATAGGGTTCAACAAGATAGAAACACTGGCGAGAGACACACAAATGTGACAATAAAAGAGTTCAGTGGAGGGTGGTGATGCATCAACGACCTTGGCTGTTGAAGAAGTCAGGGCGAGGGAATATGGCTCTATAGTAAAGATATCCCCATGGCAGATACTGCTGCTGAGATGTGACGAGTTAGGCTTTCACATATCCTGGGTCATGGCACAATGAATGGAAAGGCCAGTTTCTTTTCTCAGCACCATTTTTTGGCCAGTTTCTTTTCTCAGCACCATTTCTTGGCCAGTTTCTTTTCTCAGCACCATTTCTTGGCCAGTTTCTTTTGTCAGCACCATTTCTTGGCCAGTTTCTTTTCTCAGCACCATTTCTTGGCCAATTTCTTTTCTCAGCACCATTTCTTGGCCAGTTTCTTTTCTCAGCACCATTTCTTAACAGACAATTCTGAAAATAGTTTGATGCCCATTTTGAAAAGCTGGGTCAACTCTAGAGTTGTCGTCTTCTTCTGCACTTGATCCCCAATTGTAACACAGGCCCTCAACTAGCTCACGCCTAGTCAGCCTAACCTTAGCTATCTCCTGTAGCTACCTCCTGGTTACAAATTACAAGAACCCTGCCACCAATAGGAATTGAACTCTGATCACTATTTTAGTATGCCAGTGTGTTAATCATTATGCTACCATGGCGTCTGCATTATCATCATCATCCAGTGCCTTGCCGGTTGGCGTGGGCGATCATGCCTCTCTACAAATTGCAATCTCAACAGCACGGATCAATTTGTGTTGACTTCATTCCATGCCATGACACAAGACTGTCAAGAATTTCCTCAAGCTGTCTTCATCTATCTTTCTTTCCACAAATCTTTCCAGTTGTCACATGTTCCAGTTTTTGTCTTCTCATGAAGTGGCCAAAAAATGATGACTGGTTCTTTCTGATGTTCATGATAAGTTTGTGAATAGCAGGCTACTGCATAATGTTCCTTAATAAGATTCTAGATCCTGTGTAACCTCCTCTATGTTCTTTCCCTCTGTGAAAAGCAGTCTATGTTGTGCTATCTATTACTGTGATACCCACAGCAGACTATTGTACGTATGCCCACCTGAACAAGTTCTTCTTCTGGTTAGTCCTTTGAGGAGCAACTGAGGTCAATATGACCAGCCTCAGCAAGTATGTAATATAAGGCTTACCTCCTCTAGACAGATTCCAACCAAGGTCAAAGGCTCTGTGTACTAGTAATAGCTTATCATTCCAAACAATTTTGTCTTATGGCCCACTCCTTACAACTTCTAACATCACTGGATTTTTCAAAGAGCATAACTTGCAAACAAGACTTTTGCCCTAATCCAAAAACGCTAGGTATCCGACGTCACTACTGCAGGAGCGCCTCCTCCTGGAACATCAAGCAATCTTTGCCCACATTGTCAAATAACATACTGAGCCAAAATAGGCCTTACCATTCATCTTAGAACTCACAGCTCCAAACTGTCCACCCCAAGGATTGAACTGAATGGTCATGGTCATCATCATTCTTGACGGACACACACCACATATTTATTAAAGGAAGCAGCAGCAGTATGACTAGTATGCTTGCCAGCTGGCTCATGTTCTTGTGTCAGATATCCCCAAGGAAGCAGATTTTTTTTCACATTGACCTGGGTTCAGACGTCGACCCAGCTTAACACAAGTACCCAGGAATGTCCTGGGTAGTAAAGGCAACCAGTGTGATACTAACCACACTACCCAGCGACTGACCACTGGTCTATACACACCTAATGTGCCTCGAGGTGTGGCAAAAGTGTCCTTTATTTTAACTTTATATATAATAATTACATTACTGAACATAGTTAACTAAATATTTTGATAATGGTTTTGCATACACTGCATTATTTTTATCAAGTGGACAATGTGAGCAATAGCCTTCTAGATTATTATTTGTTCACAGTATGACACTAACACAATGTTTGCACTAGTTTATCTTTTCACATTAAGATATTTTCCAAAAAGCTGCAATAAAAACTGACAAATTGAATGCTCAAGTCATATTTTGTTAATTTACCTTTACACTTTTTACCCATTTGATGGTCGAGTTGTGCCTCATTACTACTACCACCACTTCTCTGTTTTCTTTTAACTTCATAGGAGCACAGACCAACTCATGCTAAGCCCTTTGTAGACTAGTTCATGACCGCTGGATTATGCAGCTACAGTTTTCTATGGTATAGGATAGCTAGTCTCACATCAACCCTTCTTCTGACACACACGGCTACACAGTTATTATTCTTTACTTCCCTTATGGACTTTGTTACCATATGGGAGTAGTTATGTTAACTGCAGGGTTACAATATTTCCACCTTTCAGCCAGTACACCCAACCACATTTGTTTTTCTGGTCCACCTTAACAGGATTTTCTTGTTGAACTTGTACCAAAGAGACTGAATTCAGCGCTGATAAAACACTTTTCAGCAGGATTTCTGATTGTTGTGGTTTTGTTGTTGTTGTATTCACCTTCTTTGAACTCTAGTGTTGCCCATACATGTGCTACTGCCTCTAGTACTTGCAACTACTGGGTGTTTGGAGGTGTGTGGGTGGAGGAGGATATGAGGGTGGGTAATGGGATGGGTGGAGGATATGTGAGTGGGTGGGGATATGTGAGTGGGTGGGGAGATGTATGTAGGTGGGTGGAAGTGTGTGGATGGGGGATGTGTGGGTTGGGGAATGTATGTGTGCTTGGGGTGTGAGTGGATGGGATGTGTGGTGGGGGGGGGGGGGGGGAGGTGTGTGTGGGTGGGGAGATGTGTAGGTGTGAGGATGTAATGGATAGGTGGAGGCATGTATGTGTATCTGGGTTGTGTGTGTGGATGGGTGGGGGAGTTGGGGTGAATGGGGGATGTGTGGGTGGGTGGTGGATGTGTCTCATAACATGGTAATATGCATTGTTTGTTTACGAAATTCATTTGACAATGTTTTTTCCTATGCACTATTGATGAACAAAAGATGAGTGATTTGAAGGGCTGAATGTAAGATGGGCCTGCGTGCCCTATTTGTTACCCTTTGAAAATAAAGTCCGTTCATTCGTTCATAACTACTGGAGAGTGCACTGGACTGATGTTTGCACGTGGATTAGCTTTTCTTATTACTAGTGTCCCACTATCAGGCAAACCCTCTCCGACTTTAGAGGTACTTGTAATTTATGTCCCCAAGTCAAGGATGATAAATCATCATTTGAGTCCAGTTGACAGGAGCAGGGGTTGAACCTGTTTACCTCAGCATCAGCACACCGAAAGTTTTAGAGCGAGCGCATTTATCCATTCAGCCAAGTTGACCTGCCGATTTCTGTTAAACTTTAAAATAGCTACAGCAACTAGATTTTCTTACTTTACTTGCACCAAGCAAAACTGAATTCAGCCCTTAAAAACACCTTTCAGCTAGATTTCTAATCTGACTGCTTACTATTTAATAATTAAACTTTAAAATAATAACAGCAATACGTGCAAAATAGCAACACAAAAACAAAGCAGAATTTATAATCAATGAAAACTGTCAGCCCATCACTGCAATTTCATATCATTTCAATGGTGATAGAATACAGCAGGAGTCTGGAAGATTACCAACCACACAACAAACAATTCCATACATTTTCAACATCAGCCACAGTCATAATATACAACACAAGCAAAGCTCAAGTAAGCAATGAAACCTAGAGCTGAAATGTGTATGTACGTACCACTTTACTCTCCAGAATGCTCTGGTTGATGACAAATTGATTACAGACCACTAATTTCTTGATGAAAGTGAAATACTCGACTGAAAACTGGCTCTTCTCATGCATGAAGCGAATATTTCCACGTCTGACCACCTTTTCAATTGCTTGAGGCATTTTTACAATAGGGGTGCAATTAGCTGCAAAGACACATAAAACTGACAATAAGTACAGGAAGATGCATTTCTCACATATAAGTTAAACTTGTCTTTTATGGTCTGCTTTATTAGGTTTCGAGTATTATATTTCAGGCTTTTTTTTTTCTGCCAGCATCTTGGTTCTGTGTATTTCCTAGTTGTAGTTTTTTTTATACAAAGCTGGAGATCCTTGCTATCTTGTTTTATTTACTCTCACATAATTTAACACTACTGTCTCATCATGGTGACAGTTTAGTTGCCTCTATCTATATCTTAGCAGCTTCACATGGTCTTTTGGAAGATCTCCCTTTAACAAAATTGTTCTGCTGTATCAAGAAGCTTCTTGTATAGTTCAACACTAGGGGTTGCTCCCGGCTTTCTGCTGGGTTCTATCTAATCCAACCCAGCCACAACTGCATAAGTGCAGAGACCCAAACACAGGTGATGTAACAATCAATACTTTATTCTCTCAGACAATGACGATGGATGCTGAACATATACACTGACATGGCAAAGCAGAGTAACCATAACATCCGCACACAAATAAATTAAAACACATTTACAGCATGGGATAAATAAATGCCGTCATCTTCAAGAGCAGATCCCCTGCAGAATGTCACAATCATCACAGCCTGCCAAAAAGATCCATAATCCTTTGCCAGTTTCCAAGCTTCGTGCATTTCCATGCCCAAAATATCTTCAATGCCCTGTGTCCATACTCGTGCTGGTAAACCCACGCCTCTCCTTGCATGTTTTTCATCACTGTTCTTTCCTAATCACTGTCATGCTTAATATAGTCAAAGTATTTCAGTTTCTGAGATGTGATGCTGTTTATTAACAACTTTAATTAAATGTTCAGATCTTGTAGAATACAAGCCTTTTTTTTTCTTATTGGTCCATAATATTCTAAGAATTTTTATGTCAGTTCAAAAGCTCTGGTTTTCTTCTTTCAGTGATTGCGAAGTGGTTCATAACTGACATTCGTATGTTGCCACAGGAAATATGAAATATCTAAACACAATCCAGAAGTCCTAGCCCTCAGTTTACACACATCATTACTGAAGTAGTACTGGCGAGCTGAATGCAGAACTTTTAGCCATGAAACAATCAAGTCCATGGAGCATGAGACATGCTTCCCAACACTGGATGTGTACAGGACTACCCTTATTCAAGACTTCATGACAGGTGACATTTATAAAGCCTACATTCATGCCTATAATTATTTTATTCCATGAGGCTCTTGTCTATACCAACCACCACCTTACTGACTACTTACATAATTATCTACATTTGACAAAAAACATTAAAGAAATCTGACTTCTCAGTGGCCACTTTGAAAGTAATCCAACCATAATATTTCATAGTGGCTATTTCTCTATATAAGGAGTTCAACAATCAACATCAATACACTTGGGACATTTCCACATGTGTTCCTTCCCTTTCTTCAGTAGCCACAAAATGTTCCCATGCTGATGGTACCAGAGGCTGTCTGATGAAATGTCCCCTTGCATTTTCCCTTACACACTGAATGCCTACCAGATCTTTTGCCTATTTTCTGCTGAATCAGCCTCTCCAGCTGTGGATTCTCTGTCATCCTGCTGCACTGTCCACTCTGCCCCAGAAAGCCTTGAACACATCAGACTTGTCACAAAGTAGCTTGCTGCCTAAAAGAGTGACAGCAACCAGTCTACCAGCCTGTTCATTTCCCAAAACACCAGCATTCACTGGGCAGAACATCCATGAAATGTTCTTAACCATCTTGTCAAGCAATGGATGCAGAACACACCGGTTTCTATTTTACATAGCAAGCTCTCCAAGTCCATTACAAACACATGTCAAGTTGTACTATTCTCCAGCCATCAGTCCTACCCTTACTTGAGCATCTGCTGAAATACCTGAGATTGAAAGAGTTAAGGTATGCTGGGGACATGGTGAAAATCCTATATTTCTGGTCAGCAAACAGCACACTGAGGTTATGATGTTAATTTACCATATTTGTCCATAATAAAACTTTAAAAACTTTCATTAGTTATTTTTAAACAAAAAAAGCTCCAACAAAAATATATTTAAAAATATACCTAGTGTCAAATTTTTCACATCTTTGACAACTTCTTCTGTGACATCATCTATCCTCTCATAGAACAGTATGTAAGCATTCCACCATCGCTTCTGGCGGCGGAATGCAGAACTGAAAATAAATACGGGAAAGGAAGCATACAAAAATTAATTTTTCTAAACTGATCTACACTGTGTTCTTATCATTGCAGAAATAAGAGTAATCAAATTATATTTTTGCAAAATTATACAAATAAAGAAAGAAAGATGTTCAATCAATTATAACTATTAATCTTCAAAAGAGAAACATATGTTATGCATCAATATAATCTTTCCTGCAATTGAGATTTAATATATTTAATGAAAGTGGCAAAGGGGTTATGAATGCAATTTGTAATCCTGCATAACACATTCGAAACACAGCTGAGGGCAATTTGGAAGTAAACCGTCTTACGTTGGTTTCCATATGGTATAAGAACCAGTAGTTCAGAAAGCAATGGCAAACTACTAAACATATACCTGCCCAGGAATCACACAGATCCAAAATATGCAGCAGTTGATTGCTACATCATGTAACGGATATGCAACTAACTTTTTAAAACACAAAATCACATTTCCCAGGTTCATCCTCTTTTCACCAACTAATTTTGTTCAACATCTAAGTACAAATGAGAGGTTTAACACTCTTTCTCTTCTGACGATGTGGGTTCATTCCACATGCCAGTCAGTAGGACTCAAATGTTGACTTCTCATTCAGAAAGCAATGGCAAACTACTGAAGATGGGTGTATCGGACATGGGACATCTTGCTTATGACCGAGACATTTTCGAAGGTTGTTATGGGGGCGAGGTTCTGCAAAGGACATGCTACTGAATGAATGAATGAATGATCAAATATAATCCTCAAGTTTATTTGTCTTAATGACCAGTCTTCTTCAATATTAAGTTCTTGTTGGATACACATATTTATTCATTTTTCAGTTCAATGATTATTTGCACTCTTCTGTAACACTTACATTCAAGGGCACATTAGTGCTTTTCAGTTGATTTCTGAAATGTCCATGCTTCACACTCATTTATTGATACAAGAAATATGCATGCTTTTAGTACTCTGACTCAGTATATTACTTCTTGAATCTTAGTCTTGATTAGCAATTCAGTTTGTTCCTAGTTTGTTTCCGCTACTTATCATTTTGTCGTTCCATGATATTAACACAGCTGTTTAAAGGTGATTAGAACAAGAACTGCTATGGGAACAATAGCCTTATGCAAGATGGAGAACATACTGATCAATAAAAAGATGTTAACGAGAAAGAGTGTTGAAGTTCTGCATAGAACCTGTACTTTTGTATGGATGTAAAACATGGACAATGAACAGATAAGCTGAAAAACATCTAATGGCAGAGGACATGTGGTTTCTGAGACAAATGCAAAGAATACCATGGACAGACAGAAAAACAGATGCGCACAAGCTGAAAAAACATCTAATGGCAGAGGACATGTGGTTTCTGAGACAAATGCAAAGAATACCATGGACAGACAGAAAAACAGATGAGCAAGTCCTATAGAAACAAATGAAAACAGTAATTAGAGAAATCAGATGTAGAAAGTCAACATTTTTTGGACATGTTATGGGAAGAAATAAACTGGATAATTTAAGGACAACAGGCAAGATTGAGGGGAAAAGAATAAGGGGAAGGCAGAGATGTAAATATCTGAACGGTTTGGCCACATGGCATGATTCAAACAAAAACAGAGAGCTGATGGTGAAACATGACTGCACATGCTTATCGGCATGGCACATGATGATGATGTTTAACAGTGATGACAGACAAAGGTCCCTTACCGTTTTAGCATGTGATCATAGACCTCTCCCAGGTACTCGCCACCAAAACACTGATTTTTCATCTCCTCCTCATCATCCATCTTGCACTCTGTGACATCACCATCATCAAACTTGTACCATTTTGGTGTAGGCTCATTTGCACTTCTGAAACATCAGAACATATCAGTGTCATCATTTACCACACATCACCCCCCCCCCCCCCCTCCCTCCAAATAGGCGTCTGAAACTTTGGAACATCTCAGTGTCATCTTTTAACACATATCAGTTATCTCAGTGTCATCATTTACCACACATCACCCCCCCCCCCCCCCCAATAGGCGTCTGAAACTTTGGAACATCTCAGTGTCATCTTTTACCACATATCAGTTATCCCAGTGTCATCATTTACCATATATCAGTTTTTCCCCCAACATCTCATTCTGACTTCTGAACAATCAGAACATCTCAGTGTCATCATTTACCACATATCAGTTTTCCCCCCAACATCTCATTCTGGCTTCTGAACCATCAGAACATCTCAATGTCATCATTTACCATATATCAGTTTTCCCCCCAACATCTCATTCTGGCTTCTGAACCATCAGAACATCTCAGTGTCATCATTAGCCATATATCAGTTTTTCCCCCCAACATCTCATTCTGGCTTCTGAACCATCAGAACATCTCAGTGTCATCATTTACCATATATCAGTTTTTCCCCCAACATCTCATTTTGGCTTCTGAACCATCAGAACATCTCATTGTCATCATTTACCATATATCAGTTTTTCCCCCAACATCTCATTTTGGCTTCTGAACCATCAGAACATCTCAGTGTCATCATTTACCATATATCAGTTTCTCCCCCCCCCCCCCCCCCAAACATCTCATTCTGGCTTCTGAACCATCAGAACATCTCAGTGTCATCTTTTACAACATATCAGTTCTTCCACCCAACATCTCATTCTGGCTTCTGAACCATCAGAACATCTCAGTGTCATCTTTTACAACATATCAGTTCTTCCACCCAACATCTCATTCTGGCTTCTGAACCATCAGAACATCTCAGTGTCATCATTTACCACACATCAGCTTTCCCCATCTTTAAAGATAATTTCATGCTACCATTTTAAATCAGTCTACCCAAGTTTTTCCATTCTGAAAGGCAGTACCACATCTTAAATGTTTCTCAACTGATTCAGTGACAAAAGATCATATATCGCCAAATGTGACCTCCCATTTGGATAGAAGGATGAAATACCGTCATACTAGGGTCATCGTGTCATTTATTTTGTTTTGTGTATCTTCCGCAATTTCAATGCTCAGTGAACGGAAATTTACATTATAATACTTGTTCATTTGACTGTGTGCCATATTTAGTCCGAACCTGTTTTGCGTTTGGCACTGAATCAGTTAACCACATGAAAAACTCTCACACACAATAAAACTGACCTGTGTAGAATGTAGGAATAATAGTGGCCTCCGCTTGCCTGCCCACTGTGGACTAAAACTCCTACGAGGCGATATTTTGTACTCTGTGTTGCATCAAACTCATCAATGATTTCCCCTGCAAGAGAAGCAAACATCATTATTTCCCCCCTGTAAGAGAAGTAGAAATCATTAGTCTTCTTCTGAAAGAGACACAGGAATATTTAAGCTTCTACAAGTGACACAGGAATAATTAACATTTTACTCAATGAGTGACGCAGGAATAATTAACATTTTACTCTACGAGTGACACAGGAATAATTAACATTTTATTCCATGAGTGACGCAGCAATAATTAACATTTTACTCCACGAGTGACGCAGGAATAATCAACATTTTTCTCCATGAGTGACACAGGAATAGTTAACAGTTTACTCCATGAGTGACACAGGAATAATTAACATTTTACTCTACGAGTGACACAGGAATAATTAACATTTTACTCAATGAGTGACGCAGGAATAATTAACATTTTACTCAATGAGTGACGCAGGAATAATTAACATTTTACTCAATGAGTGACGCAGGAATAATTAACATTTTATTCCATGAGTGACGCAGCAATAATCAACATTTTACTCCACGAGTGACGCAGGAATAATCAACATTTTACTCAATGAGTGACGTAGGAATAATTAACATTTTACTCTACGAGTGACACAGGAATAATTAACATTTTATTCCATGAGTGACGCAGCAATAATTAACATTTTACTCCACGAGTGACGCAGGAATAATCAACATTTTTCTCCATGAGTGACACAGGAATAGTTAACAGTTTACTCCATGAGTGACACAGGAATAATTAACATTTTACTCTACGAGTGACACAGGAATAATTAACATTTTACTCAATGAGTGACGCAGGAATAATTAACATTTTACTCTACGAGTGACACAGGAATAATTAACATTTTATTCCATGAGTGACGCAGCAATAATTAACATTTTACTCCACGAGCGACGCAGGAATAATCAACATTTTTCTCCATGAGTGATGCATGAATAATTCACATTTTACTCCATGAGTGATGCAGGAATCATTAACATTTTACTCTACGAGTGACACAGTAATAATTAACATTTTACTCCATGAGTGACACAGGAATAGTTAACAGTTTACTCCATGAGTGACACAAGAATAATGAACATTGTATTCTACAAGTGACGTAAGAATAATTAACATTGTACTCTACAAGAGACACAGTTCCCTTCCTTGCCATCTACCCTTTCCAGACAATTTTCAGATATTTAAGAGACGTGGTTGACACCAGAGCCTAACAAGTTGAAAAAAAAAATCACACCGACACTGCTTGGATAAACCCAGATCACTGTTTTGGCTGGCAGGTGCACTAACCAATATGCCAACACAGCTTCTGTCATGTGTCAGGCCCTCATATATACTAGGTCACGCCATAAAGAGGTATGGTCACTAACCCACTTTCCCTTTCTCCTTCCTCTCCAGGAAAAATCCTCTGGTGCTCATTTAATAAGGCTGGATAGAACCCAGTTTCAAACTAGTCAGAAAACAATCCAATCTTGCCACAGTTCAGTTACAACCTGGTGCCCCATCATGCCAAGACAGCGTACCATGCACTATTCTGCCATAAGCACATAATGACAAAGCCAGCTTAAACTTCCATTAGTTCTCAAAACAATATCAGCAACCATGGTTACTTACCTTCCAGTTTTGCCAGTCCCTGAACTGTGTATGGCTCCATGTTTAGCTCCTTTGGAAACTCAAAGTAGTCATTGAATTTGATTGCACATTCCCTGGAGAGTTGAACAAACAATACGATATGTAGGAAACATAACAAGATATACAGACACTCTACTTCTTGAACAATTCCAGCACATTATCTTTTACAATTTTCTTATTTTCTAAACCCACAATACAGGAACATCAGAAATTTATGGAAGACATTCTAAAATGGAATTCACCTGCAGCCATGACATATACTCTAAAATCAGTCCTATGGCTGTATCTGCCAAAGCAGAGTAAAGTGTTAACATTTTGCATGCACTAGGCAAAAGCATTAAGAGGAATGAAAGCCTTCTGTTCTGCAGCTTTTCATTTCTTGAGAAATCATCATGCCCATTTAACAAGACCAGGGTGACTGTATAGCCATATTCAGATCTCATCAGTTATCATTTTCACAACAATGGCTGGCCGCAAGGCATCTCCAGCATTTTCCGTCTCTCCTCAAGATGGTATAGTCTAACATCAATCTTTCTGACTTCAGAGGCAACAAGAGTTAAAATGTATGGTCTTCCAGAGAATTTATAATCAACTAACAAACCAAACATGGAAGACTGTTGTGATATGGAATAAGTCAAGAGAATGAAAAGTGTCTGTTTGTTGCATGTCTTGGCATGAAATAACTTTAAGATTCAAGTGTAACAAATAAGTGTATTCAATGAAACACAATACATACCGTTCCCAGTCATAATCAAACCGCTTGAGCTGTATAGCAAGAATCTTTGGCAGTTTCCTTATCACAAGTCGCTTTACTGTATCAACCTAAAACCAAACAAATGAGACAAGATAATGGAATGTTGGCAGTTTCCTTGTCACAAGTCACTTTCCTGTATCAATCTAAGATCAAACAAATGATGACAAGATAATGGAATGTTGGCAGTTTCCTTATCACAAGTCGCTTTACTGTATCAACCTAAAACCAAGCAAATGATGACAAGATAATGGAATGTTAGCAGTTTCCTTATCACAAGTCGTTTTACTGTATCAACCTAAAACCAAGCAAATGATGACAAGATAATGGAATGTTGGCAGTTTCCTTATCACAAGTCGCTTTACTATATCAACCTAAAATCAAGCAAATGATGACAAGATAATGGAATGTTGGCAGTTTCCTTATCACAAGTCGCTTTACTGTATCAACCTAAAATCAAGCAAATGATGACAAGATAATGGAATGTTGGCAGTTTCCTTATCACAAGTCGCTTTACTGTATCAACCTAAAATCAAGCAAATGATGACAAGATAATGGAATGTTGGCAGTTTCCTTATCACATGTCACTTTCCTGTAACAATTTAAAATCAAACAAACGATGACATGATAATGGAATGTTGGCAATTTGCTTATCACAAATGACTTTACTGCATCAACCTAATACAGACAAACATTGATATAGTGATGGGATTGTGCGTTTCCTTCTCTGGAGCGAAATGGTGAAATTAACCTGCCTTGCACACCTAAAGTCATTGGTTTATTTTTATCCTCTATCATTTCGTTCAATGGTGCAATTTTTATTCAGGCTCCTGGGGTCATTGCTTGAGCTATGGAGTTTGTGCTCTGTGTGGAGATGTTGGCAGGTTACACTTGCGGAAAGAGATCAAGTCATATGGAATAAAACCTTGTGCATGGAAGTTGATCTTATTGCCTTTAAAGCCTCCTATCATAAATGATTTACTGTATCAGCCTAACACATGCAGACATTGACATATGACAGAATGTGACATGGTCATCACAAATCATGCTAGTGTATGAAAATACAACATACACATGTTAAAATAGTAATAGGTTAGCGGCAGTTTCCTTATTACAAATAACGTTATCATCTAAACTAACATATACAAACACTGACAGGCATGGTTGGAATCTGGCAGTTTCATAACATTGAAACATGTCTTTGGAGCACTTAAGACATTGACAACAAATGAAAAACAACAAGTCTAAAGACCATGTGGTGCCAGATGTCTTCATAATTAGCAGTTCCTTTGCAGAACATTGCTCTCATCACGACCTCCCAAAACATGTCTCAATCTCTGGCCATTTCTACAGCCTCAAACGCCCTCATGTCCAAGGTGTCTGCAATCTCCTGTGTCCTTCTTTGTGCTGGTTGACCTCTGTCTCTTCTTCAGGGAATCATACCTTCCATCACTAATGTTTTAGTAGTTTTCAAAATCTGCTCAAATTCCTGTTAATCTGTGACATCTGGTGCTTGCACCCAGTGGCACAGGAATTAGTGTGCTCATCTACTAAACAGTTTTCTGCAGTTCCTCAATAATGGCAGGCTCTGGTTTGACCCAGCCTACTAACACGGGTACCAGAGAGAAAGTAACAGAGAAGACCAAGAACATGAAGACGCCTATGAAAATAATGTACAGATCAAGCATCATAAACAGTCTTGTGAGACATTCAGTTAGGTACCTTTTTATTACACTTCTCACAGTAGTAGGCATTCTCCCCTTCTAGCAAGTCTCCCTTGACATACTGTTCCAAGGACTCAAACAGGTTGGCATGGTTACGAATATCAACATTCAAGGTGGTGAAGGCTTCCTCTCTCTGGTACCTGTTGAAAATATCAGTCTTCTAAAATTCCCTTTCATACTAAAATACATTAACAAAAGAAACCACTGGCTATATAAATTTATTTATATGTTCTGTTGACCCTTTTCTACCTTTCATAGTCCTTCCTCCTCTACCTAAGTGTTGTAGAGTTACAGCTTTGTTTCATTCTGGCATGATTACACACACACAAACCTAACTAATGTTGAACACCTTTCAATAGCCCTATGCTACATAACCATTTACAAATAAAAGGCTTCATTTCTCCTACAATACAGATTATTAATGCATATTATCAACAAGCATTGTAACTACCATGAGCATCACTCTTGTCTTGCCTTTCATTACTGTTGCTCATGCAATTCCGTTTTGTTTTCCTATCTCTCCTCTTCTTCTTCTTCTTCTTCTTCTCATTCACTGCTAGTCATGTCTATACAAGAAGCCCAGTCTTTTTGATGTATACTGCTATAATTGAGAGCTTGCTGACACTCAAAATAGTTTTGTGTGGATGTTTTGTCTCTGTGGGCTAATGTTGTTGATTCTGCAATGTTTGCACCATAAAGGATATCTGTTTGTGTGTTCTGTGCACATTTCAGTCTGTTATAAGAGACTATTCAGTGGCTATTTTTGAGTGGCTGTTCAGTCTGTTGGATCATGTTTTCTAGATCAAGAGAGTAATGGCTGTCTCACTAGCCAGACCAGAGTCTGTTTTTAGTGAAGAGATAAAGAAAGGTCTTGGTCAGTATAGTTTCTGATATCGACATCTTCCATAGTGCTTATACTGTCTAGTGAGATATTTACAATTTTCATGTATCCTAATATATTGGCATACCTAAACATATTCTGTGCTTTGTTTTTCATAAATTTCCGCTTTCAGTAAGTGTTACAGTGCTTAAGCTGATGAATGAGTGGAGCAATGAAGAACATTATTGTTGTTGTTCGTCTTCCACTTATGCCATTAGGTGCCGTGGTGAGGGGTTCTTGAAGATCCAGCGCCTGTAACTAGCACCATAACTCTGCATTCCTAAAAGATTAATGTGCATAATTTTTCTAGCATCAAGTAAATTCCTTATCGGTTTGCCAGATCTGTCATAGGTTCCTTACCTATATAACCCTTGAAGAATATTAAATACAATAATTCTCATATATAGTATGACAACACATAGAATTAGACATGAGAAATTAGACAGTCACGATATTTGGGTACACCATGAGGTGAATTTAACACTTGGTGACAACTGGCAAAATTTATGGGAAATGAGCAACTGGAAGGCAAAGATATAAATACCCGGATGGTCTGGCCACATCTACACTGGGACAAAAACGCAGACCTGATCTAGGCTCTGGTGGTCATGTGAGATGGCTGATCAATGCCCGTCCATGTTTAGCATGGCACACAACTATTTCTCTCTCAATCCCCCGCTCCTTCACCCAACCACACACTGTGATCACACAGCTGAGGGCAATTTGGCAGACTGCCTTGTGTTGGTTTTTATAAAATGGTATGAATGCCAAAAATCATAAACAGCCAAAAAATGCTGGGGTTGACTGTGATGTCCTGTAAAGGATAAGAAACTAACTTTTTAACAGACAATGAAGTCAGGCAATTGTTCTATTGCAGACTCACCTGTGGGGACAGTCTTTGCAGATCTTCTGGTCAGCAAAAGATCCTCCCATGACTTGTGAGAGAATACTGGGTTGACTCAGGGCTTTCAGAGCTTCATCCAGGCTGTCCACTAGGCTATTGAAAAACTCCAGGGCATCATGCTGCTCCCTCAAGTTGACAGGCTCACCCCATAACCTGACAGATAATCATTAAAAAAAAGTCTGTATACACACTATAAATAGACCCGTTATACTGTATGCACACCATACAACACCCCCCGTATACTGTATGCACTTTTTTTTTTAACAAGACTGCATGGTCTTTCTTTCCTCTACATATCAGAGCTAAAGTGCAGTGACAAATCAAGTGGTGGCAGTGACAACATGTAGTAAGCCAGCATTAAACAAGACAGTATGTAAAATGTACAAGACTGCAAGGTATTTCTTTCATCTACCTATCAGAGCAAAAATGCAGTGACAAATAAGGTGGTGTCAGTGAGAACAAATAGTAAGCCAGCATTAAAAGACAGTATGAAGAGTTCATCCCAATTATGTAATCCCTAAAATCCAACCGTTTACTTATTTCACATGCTGACCACATCCCCTCATCACCTATCTGCCTTTAATCTTTTAATGGAGCATAGATCCTCAATCAATTCACACCAAGTCCTCCTATCTTTTGCCATCTCCTGCAGTTCCCTCCTTATTATTCATCTCTATCTCTAATTCTCTTTTCCATGTATTTTTTTGCCTATTTCTTTTGCCCTGTGAGATATGGGATCCAGAGAAAGGACTTTCTAGTTAAACTATTAACAGATTTTTTTCAATGGGTGTTTTATCTATTACCAGAGTCTTTTTTCCCCACCTGTTCATTCATTGGAATTTGTTTAGTTTTCTCTATACGCTCCGCATTAATGATAATTTCATATAGTTTAGTTCTATTCTGTAGAGACTTCAGTTAATGACCGTATAGTTTATTAGTAATAGTTTTAGCCACTCTTCATGTTTCTGAACGATACTGAATACTGATTAAGCGTTTCTATGTTTTGTGCTAAGAATAATTTCTTTAGATTTTCACAAATTTTCTAGTGCTATGAAAAGTCTTCTTTCCTTTTGTATTCTTATTTTAAAATCTTCATGTATTTCCCATCTCTGTTTACATTACTACCTAACTAAATTTGTGACTCTTATCTTGTTTCACCTAGGGAGATTTGGTGTTATGTACTTGGTTTATTCTCCTTCTTATTATTTCTCCTGGAATGTTTAGACCTAATTTCTGTGAGCTCCCATCAAGTGTGTTTAGTTTATATTTCATGTGAGGGAATTGTGCCTTCTGGGCCATGACCACAATTTTTATTTACAGTATTTAAGAATAATGTTTAATACAAATGATTATAAAACTCAACACACATTGAAAATAAGGAAATATTATTTTCATTTTTGTATATATTAAAAAACAATAACAAGATTATATACACCCACATAATATGAACCAGAAAAGCAGAACGCATCACATCACATCTCTATATAGTTTTTTTTAATTAGTTATTGTCATTATGTCTTTTCACCTTTTGTTTTTAAAATTCTGATCAACGCTTTCTATCTGCAACAACCATTCCTTCTTTTCAACTTTTTTTTTATTTAGTGCTTAAGGCTTTCTATCTGCAACAGTCATTCTGTCATCTCTGATGGTGCTCTTGTAAAGCTGACCCTTTCCACTCTTGATGTACTCAGAAGGTGGGGAGCACAATATGTGTATCGTACCTAGTCAAAAGATACCAATAACTAATTCAGTGCTGATGGATAATATATCACTACATGCAACCTTCCATTTGGCCAGAAGGACAATATGTCGCCACGCTAGGGTCATCATGTTGTATGTTTTGTTTTGAGGCATCTTACACAATTTCAATGCTCAGTGTATGAAAATTTACATTATAATACTTGTTCATGTAATTGTGTATTATTTTTGGTCCAAACATACCTTTTGTTTGGCACTGAATCAGTTAAACGAACAAGACTCATGTTATACATCTAAATAAGCCGTCAAGCTGAGAAATATCTAAATGATACTGGAAATGTGGTTTCTGAGATTAATGCAAAGAATGGGACGCAGAGGTGTTTCCAAGGCACCAGGGCCGGGTTATATACTGGCCAAGACCTATTGACTCGTCCTCGTCGAGCGTCCTGAGCAACAGGTCCCTTCAGGGTCCTGGCTAAAGTCAGTTGGATCGCCGATTCCTCCAAGTCGGAGAGTGTCTGCCTGTACGGCGAGGAACCACCAGTCTGCACACCAATAAGCCAGACATGGGACAACGGATACTCATGCAAACCTCAGGTCCTGTATGACATCACACTGATGTTGGACAACAGGATGCCTTCATCCGACATACAGGACATCGCGTTGGAGCTCAAGCCAATGAACACAAGCAAGCAAGCAAGCAATGCAAAGAATATCATGGATAGACATAAATATGGATGAAAATGTCCTTCACGAAACAAATGAAAACTGTAGAACAATTAGAGAAATTAGACAGACAGCTAAGATTTTTTTCTGCACATTATCAGGAGAAATAAACTTCAAAAATTATGAGAAAAGAGCAAGTGGAAGGTTAAGAGATAAATACTTGACTGGCTTTGCCGAATGGCATAATCAGGACAAAAACAACAGACTGACCCAAGACTGATGACCATGTAAAATGATGAACCATAACCACTCATGCTTATCTTGATGGTGATGATGCATTCTAATCAAACCTACAAGGGTTGAAAAGGATATTGTCTATTTAAAGAATCAAAATTACTTGAAATGTTTCCAGAATCCTTTAGGTATGAAATACTGTAGCTTGCTGGCAGCCAGGTGGCCAAATATCACTTGAATCTGTCTCAACACTCCCAAGTTGTACGCTTTTCTGCCATCTTCCTTCGACTGGACCTGATCCTCATTTCCTTCCTCATCCTTCCCCTGGCCTGCCAGAGGGTACGAGATCTCAAAAGCCTAGGGTAGTAAAAAAAAAAAAAAAGAAACATATTTGCAAACAAATTCATTTGCCAAAAATATTAAATCCAAATGCTTGGCTTAATTAAACAATTCTATTGTGTGGCAAGAAAGGGAACAAATCACCCCATTTTATTGTGCTATGACCTACTGTAAATGAAAGACTAACAAGTGTCGCTTTTACTGTAATAACTAACTAAATTTTAGGATTATCTTTACCTTCAAGCTTTTTAAATGAAACTTTCTATCAGCACTGATCCTGCTGACTAAAGAGATCAAACCTGTACCGGTAGTATTGATCCTACTGATTAAAGAGATCAAACCTGTTCTGGTATTATTGATCTTACTAACTAAATCGATCAAACCTGTACTGGTAATTTTTATATTTCTGCTGAAGTCGTCAAAATCATATTAGTTTAATTCTGGACAATGATGACTGAAAAAAAAATTTAAAAATCTAAGAAATGACCAACTAGAACTCACCACATTCTCCTTATCATTATTTCCGACAGACACGGTGCTCTCCTTCTCTAAATTCAGCATCTCCTCCTCAATATTATCTGCTGCTCCTTCAACTGACAGGATCCCATTGCGGATGGGTTCAATCATAAACAACTGTGAGACATAAAAGAACTTGATGCAACAATTGTAAAAGAAACGCAAAATTCAGAAAACATCCTTGTATATCAGATTTTCTATTAAGGTGTTTAGAAAAGAACATACTTGAGTCAACTTTTGTTCTTTCTTTTTTACTGTCTTCCTCTATTGCTCTGTCCATAAATCTTTCCAGGTGTCACAATATATCCCAATTTTCTCATCCTCATATGAGAGGCTAAACATCAGCATGTTATCAGGATACATAAGAGAAGCAAAGTTAGTTAGTCGTGGTTCCAACTTCACGGCAACGGGTCGTCCCCATATTGCTCCACTCCTGTGCCAGTGAATATCACACAAAATGCTCCTCACTGCCCTATGTGAACAATGGAATAGACAGGAGTCTCGACAAGCCAACAGCCCGCACAGGTACACTGTGCATAATGCCGCCGCCAGAATGCCAACACAAAAGTCCTCCACGAAAAGTATATTAATATTGTAACCTGCCATGTATGTCATAAGAGATGACTAAGGAGGTTTGGCATGAGACTGGCTAACTCACTCCATAGAAAACTAGCTGCAAAATCCAACCAATTATGAATAAATCTACAAAGGGCTTCAGGGATTAAGCTCCAGTGGAAGATAAAAGACAGAAGATTAATGTGACCAAAATGACTTTTCTGATGTTTGTGATATTTTGTCTTTTCAGCCTCTTTCAAAACACTTTGATTACGCATTTGACTGACCAAGGAATTGTCAGCAATCTTCTGTAACAACACATCTCTGAGGCCTCAAGTGATTTTATTTTGCTTCTTTACTAATTGTTCAAGATTCAGTCGTATGTTACAATTGGTTATACGTAACATGCAAGAATTATTTGTCTAATCTTCAATAACAGAGACTTATAGCATAAGATGTTTATTTTATAAAATGCAGTTTCCATTTGTTCTATTCTGTTCTTTATCTCTGTGATGTAGCTTCCATCTGATGTTATCCATCTGCCTATGTACTTTAATTTCAGTACTGCCCCAATAATATAATGGATATTAATTGTAAATTTAGACATGATCCGTTTCTTTGATATTCTCATTACTTCTGTCTTTCTTTTGTTCAAGCTGTAGACCCCTTCTTTTTTTTAACAACCACTGTATCTATCCTTTTCTGTAGTTCTTTCTGACCTTTTATCATCAAGATGGTGTCATCAGCATAATTTAAATTGTTTAAATTATGACCGCCGGTCTCCATGGCGAAGGGGTTACAGACACAGTTCGTGATGCTGTATACCCGCGTACAAAACACACATGCACTCTATTTGGCAGCAGACCGAGCTGCGCTGGTTTTTAGCAAAATGGCATGGGTACCAGTCATTCAGAAATCAATGGCAAACTACTGAACGTAAACTTGCCAAAACATCAGCAACAGCACACAATGCTAGTGTTGACTGTAAACATCCTGTAAAGGATATGCAACCAACTTTAAAAAAAATATATTATGACCACCAACTGTGATCCTGGGTATATTTTCAACAAATGTCATTATATACACGTGTTATTTTCAAATGACCAATACTTTCAAACGTCTGGAAAAACTATTTGCTTGGTTTTGCACCGATCCTTTACCACAGATGCTTTTCTGTGAAGAAGAAGGGGGCAAAGACGGCATGATACAGTGGTCTAGTAAATATTAAAGGGTTACAAACCCGACATTAGAAACTGCTATGGGACGACCCTTACTATTCAACAGGCACTCTGAAGATATGCTACAAACGCAGTCTGACAGATCGAAGAGGCTTGCGCTGACTGAAAGATGTAAATACTGCAGTTATACTATAAATGTAAATAAAGTCAGGTAAAGTAAAGGACCCTTTTACACACCGTGAGATGTATTGAGTAAATGGTAAAGTAAGTAAATGACCTTTCTACATGCTTTAAAGCAATGGGGCTAGCCTAATATTTTGTACAGACCAATCATCACTGGACAGGTGATATGGTCAGTATCATGTTGGTCATCTTTAATTCCCAGGACATTTCCTGATGCCCATTTCAGGCTAACTCAACCTGGGAGCCCTGGTCAATCTGTTAAAAATCTGCCTGGATGGAGATTTGAACATATGACCCCCCCCTGGCCATCAAACATGCGTGCTAGCCACAGCTCTACTGCTGCTCCCAACTCCTTACTATTCCACAGACAGTGTGAAGACATGTCTGGCTGAGATAGAAGAGGCAAAGCAAAACAGGTAGCAAAAAATGCTACACTGAAGCCAGATGTACTGGCTGAAAGACTAAATATCGTAGTTTTACTGTACATGCACACAACACAGTCAGCATCCTGAGCGAGGCAGACCAAGACAAAAGGTAATGAATAAACTGTTTAAGTGATCCACGTCGGCTCTGTGTTGAATGGATTACGGACACAATTCGTAATCCTGCATTCAAAATACAGCTGCGGGCGATTTGGCAGCAGATAGCCGTGTGTTTGGTTTTCATACAATGGTATGAGCGACATTCGTTCATGAAGCTATGGCAAACTACTGAATGTAAACGTGCAAAGAAATCACACAGCCAAAAAATGCTGGGGTTGACCACGACATCCTGTAAAGGATATGTAACTAACTAGCGACCCACTGACCTGCTGCAGCACTGAGTTCATGTAACAGGTAGCACCTGCGTTCTTCAGCCCCACAAAGCCTTTAGGAGGTCTTGGACCAACCAGTGGTACATACTCCCAGTCCATCAACGGCTGATTATCTAAACAAGGTGGAAATCAAACCATAGAAAGATTACATTTGTGAAGAAGGTCATGAACAAAAGGCAATTCTCAAATAAAAAGGCAAGCATGTCAGCAAAGGGTTCTAATGTCTGTGTGTTATTGCAGCTTTTATGAGAAGCAAAGAACAGTGACACTGTAACCTACCATGCATGTCATAAGAGTGACTAAGAAGGGTTGGCGTGAGTCAGGCTACTCTCTCCCATAATCATCCTGTGCCTTGCTTGCTGGCATGGGTGATCATGCCTCTCCACAAATTGCAATCTCTGACGGCATGGATCAATCCGTGTATTGACTACCTTCCGTGCCATGACACAAGAATGCCAAGAATCTTCTCCCCCTGTTTCCACTCTCTCTCTTTCCGCAAATCTTTCCGGTTGTCACAACATGTTCTAGTTTTTGTCTTCTCATAACATGGCCAAATAACGATGACTGCCTCTTTCAAAGCACGCCAAAACATGCCCTTTGGCGCTCCAAACTTCCTCATAAAAAAATCCATGAGCCTTTAGCAAATTAACTGTGACGGCTCAGTGTTGACAGCTGCTCTGGGTGTGCTGTTCTTTTTTGGCTGCTTCAAACTTCAATAAGAATGTTTATATTTTACACTATTTCATCCCAAGTCTCAAAGGGTGTTACAAATGTTGACTGCATCCATTTATTGACCTTCTAATCTGACTGCAGTGCCAGTCAGTCAGCTTAGAATAATTTTTAACATCATTACACTCCTAACATTCAGTAAAAATAGGTTCTTCTAGAGCAGTGTTTCTCAATCTTTTTGGCCCGTGCCCCCCCCCCCCCCCCCCACCGTATTTTCAGAACGTCATTCCCCCCCTTTCATATTTCCTATCTAAAAATCCCCCCACCCCTACACAGTATACGTAAAAATGTACGGTAAATTTAATAGCACATACTAAAACAAGTCTGGACATCCACATAAAACATGATTTGTGGGTCTACTGACTTTATAAAATGAATTTTAGAAGGATGAGACGTACTTAACTGTAAAGTATGAAGGGAAAAACAATATCAAGTAATCGGTTCTTGTATTAACGTGATCTTGAAATGGTCTTCATTCCCCTCCTGGAAGCCCTAAAATTCCCCCCCCCCCCCCCTGTCAACACTGTTTTGCTTTTCTTTTGTCAATGCTGTTGTGATGTTATTTGTACTTAGATCCATATGTGCTGTGTTGTTATTCACGCTACTATTCTGTGCCTATGTCTACGACTTCAATTGCTTCAAGTTCCAATGGCCAGTTGTGTGGGCACACACCCACTCCATCCTCTACCATTTCCTTTATGCTAATGCTAAAATGGAACCTGGTTCCATCAGTCGATGCATCTGATCATCAACAATCATTTATAGAAAGTGTAATGTCTCCTATTGTTCTGTAGGTGCCCTAAAGACACCTACAGAGAATCAGCTCGGGGGAACGCAGTGGTAGGATGAAGTAGGTGCATGTGTAACCAACTGACCGCTGGAGCGGTTAAGTATCCATACTCCTGAACATCATCTGAGGAAAGATGGTGCTCTCACATTGGTATTGGATAACAAATTACAGCAAATTATTTTTTTTACACTCTGTCCTAGATATTGACCACAAGAAAGTAATTACTGCCTGGGATCAGAACACTTACAAACATCAGAGCTATGTCTCACCTGTATAATACATTTCAATGATCATATTGGCTAGGTATTGTAAATTCTGTACACACTCCATGCAGAGAGCCACTAGCACGTCGTAGGCTGCCACCACCGTGTGAGGTGTGGAGCACACAGGCACGGCATGCTCCGTGGGGAACTCTGCTTCATTTTTCCTGCACTGTGTCACCAGTTTGGAGGCTGGAAAGATGAAGTCCTCAACTAGTGTCTGCGAAAATCAAAACAGAAAATTTTCAGTTGTGACGACTGAACAAGGCAAAATACACGAACCATTAGGTAGTGACTAATGTTTAAAGTTTTGACTGAGGATCGACTAATGTAAATTTTGATTGAGGCTCGACTAATGTAAATGTTGATTGAGGCTCGACTAATGTAAATGTTGATTGAGGCTCGACTAATGTAAGGTTTTCATCATGACTTAACTCATATAAGAATTTGATTTAGACTCAAATTTTAGATTTTGATTAATGATTGATGAATGTTAGGTATTTATTGAGATTGATTAATGACAGCTATAGATGAGGCTGACAAATATAAGGGTTTAATTAATAGTGGTCACTCAGGCTTGACTAATGTAAGCTTTTGATTAAAGCTTGAGTAATGTAAGGTTTAGATGAGGATGTACTAATTAAAGGTTTAGAAGAAAACTGACTAATTCAAAGTTCAAATGAGGATTGACTATACACAGGTTTAATTGTGGTGTGAGTAATTAATTCAAGATTGAGGTAATATCTGCCTATATAAATATTTAGGTGGGGTTTTATTGAGGTATGTTTTGACAAGTGCTAGCTAATATAAGATTGTGGTAAAATGGGCAAGAAAATATAATTTCCACAGTAACAGGGAGGGAGGGAGGGGGAGGGAGAGAGGGAGAGAGAGAGAGAGAGAGAGAGAGAGAGAGAGAGAGAGAGAGAGAGAGAGAGAGAGAGAGAGAGAGAGAATGAAATATTCTCCTTGACAGCAACAGTATGGCAAACGGGTAAGGACTAATCCCCATATGTGCAACATCAGCAGAAATTTGCAGCCCTCTGCAGCATTGGGTACTCAGCGGTCTAATGATGACATAGTACTGCCTGCTCCAGGAATAACTCTGCCACTTAAATGTGATAGACAGACTTATGATGATGATGATGATGATGATGAAAGAAACCCAAGACAGCTTATCAGACAGATAGCTGTGAACATAGAAGACAATACTAACAATGCTGCCTGGTTTGGTTTGTAAAGGATCACTTTCACTGCACACGGAGATCTCCATAATTGCTCGTCTTCTCCCCTAGACCACACAAGGAGAATCTCAGGACAGTGCTCGAATTCTGTAGCACCAGTGAGGATCCAAATGTGTGTATAGCAGTATCACACATGCTATACAATGTTTTTGGGTGGGTGACTCTTCTCATTTAGAAACTGTACCTGGGCTTATTTATGATGTCCACTGCCGAGGGATTTTTAACTTGCACAATGTGCATACGTGACCACCATGTTTATCGCTCTCATCTGAGAAGGCTATACATCTGATCCAGTACCCAAGGATTAGGAGGAGGGAAGAAAAAGATGCCATTCTTTGTCTTGCTTTTTAGGGTAAATACCAAAGCTTGTTCTAACTGACAAATGTCCAGATTGAAAAGGAAAACAAAGTAAAGTGAAACAAAGTAAACCAATAATGAAAGTAAGCTTACCCTGATGAGTTCAGCACCACCACTCTTGCAACCTATCTGGTGCTTTCTTTCTGATGTCTGGAATGATAACAACTCTTTGGTGATGAACAGTCTTCCCTCCAGCAAAGAGTCCTCAACTTGGATCTCCCCATACTTTTGACACTGATTCTGCAGACACAGTATGGATATTACTGGGTTATACTATAAGCAGGGGAAACGAGCAGGCGGACAAATTGGCTGGGTCGGCACCCTTTGGTGGGGTATTGGTGCATAATAAGGCAGATGTGGTTAGGGCCCTTTGTGTATAGTGCAGAAGAACAGGTAGATCATTGTGGCTTGGAGAGAATGGTGCTGCAGGGAGTGACCGGAGGATCTCAACGACACTCAAAACACAGAGGGAAGCCTAGACGGACAAATAATCAGACTGCATCTGGTACCATTAGTATTGGGACTCTTCGCTGGATGTTGCAGATGAGGACGGAGCATGTATGGCAATGTCCTGAGTGCTGTGATGTTGGTTTATGACTCAACTCATTATAAATACAAAATACTGCACGGCTTGGTCCCACTCTAAGACATGAAACATCAAAGAGAGTAATGGAGGCCATAAAGCTGAGAAAAAGAGAACAGGAAGGGGCAGACCAAGGACATTTATAAAACAGGAAGCACAGATCCATCACTGCAGACATACATGTATTTAAAGAGAGTGGCACAAGACAGACAACTATGGAATGGAATGATTAGGATGCTTCACGACTTGCCCAAAGGCTGAAATACTTGATCATGGTGGCATTATAAATATACACACCCACAAAGAAAGAGAAGCTTTGACATACACATACACACAATAAAATATATATTAAAATAAACTGTGTAGTGTATACACGTGTGGGCACACACATACACTCACACAGACACATATATATATAAATATATAAATTATTACCTAATCTAATTATGCCTGTTTTACCAGACTGGCTGAGCAGCTGGGCAAAAGGAACAACTGGACAAATTCAATTGATCAAAAAGCCTCAACTAACAGATCAATAAACTTAGCAAAAGCAAATAATCAAAATCAATAAAAACCTGAAATAAAAGAGATCATCAGACTCCATTCATTCATTCAGTAGCATGTCCTTTGAAGATCGCTCCCATAACAACCTTCTGGAAAACATCTTGGTCATAAGCAAGATGTCCCGCATCCGATACAATCGTCTAGAGGTCATCTTCCACATCCTGCACCCATCTTCTCTTTGGCTTTCCTCTTCCTCTCTTCCAGGGCATATACCCCTCCATTATTGTTGTCTCCAAACTTTCATGACTTTTCACGTGACAAAAATATTTCAATTTTCTTTGCTTTATGGTCTTCAGTAGCCAACCTTCTTTAATATTCAGATCTTGTCGTGTGGATCCATTTGTTCTTTTCAGTATCCAAGATATTCTTAGAACCCGTCTATAACATTTATATTCAAAGGCATTTATGCGCTGTTCAGCTTGTTTAGTAAGTGTCCAGGTCTCACTAGACTTAGCAAAAGAAAATCATCAAAAAACCTCAATTGACAGATCAATAATTTTAGAAAAAGAATATCAGTGATGCAGAGGTAGCGGTTCAACCTCTACACCTATCAGTTGGCCTAAAATGTTGATTTCCCGTCTTTGACTTGGAGACATAAATTACAAGTACCTTAGAAGTTGAAGTGGGTTCACCTGATGGCGATGGACACTGATAACAGTGAAAGCTAATCCACACGCAAAAGATAGTTCAGTGCACTAGAAGTAGTGGCATGTGTATGGACTACGCTTGAGTTCAATGTGAGTAAAAGCCCACCCCAAAAAGAAATCAGTCATATTTTCCAGTACCAAACAAGGCATCTTAGAGCCAACAGACACTCCAACCACACAATCAAACCCCAAAAAGCAGCCATGTGCAAACATTGCTCTGGCCCAAAGAAAATCCTCAACCGCCTTACGTTTTCAAATGCTAGGGAAAAGTTATTACAACAGCCTTCAGCAATCCCCACCTAACTAGATCCTTAGAAAAACTATGGCAAACGAGCACCTTCATAAGAATGGCTCTCAGCTGCCATGAGCAGACAACTCAGGTTTCTGATAAAACACAGAATCAAGTAAGTTGCTACACAAATTACATACACCAACGTTAACTAAAATTGGCATTAGAACATGTTCTGGGAAGTAAAGGTGGTGTTGTAATACTGACCACATGACCCATCAGAAAGCTGGACAGGGTGTTGAAAACATGGAGTATATAAAACTAGAGAGAAAAATCTAATAACACAGCTGTTAGAAATATACTGAAGCAAAATTGGCTGGCAGGAAAATGTCTGGCAATATACATACCCTAACCAGGCAATATACATATCCTAACCAGGCAATATACATATCCTAACCAGGCAATATACTTACCCTAACATCCATCAACCATGCAATCTCATTGTTCAACTGTGGCTCCACGGTCATTGTTCCTTCTTTGGAGGCATGACACAGCAACCTGGTTTCATAGTAAACAATAAACAATGTCATATGTACATTTTCAAAATGATTATAGAATCTTACACAGACTTTGGAAAGAAAAGGGCTACAGAATGCCATACACATTGTAAAAAGGGATACAGAATGCCATACACGTTGTAAAAAGGGATACAGAATGCCACACACCTTGTAAAAAGGGCTACAAAATGCACACACATTGTAAAAAGGGCTACAAAATGCCACACACATTGTAAAAAGGGCTACAGAATGCCACACACATTGTAAAAAGGGATACAGAATGCCACACACATTGTAAAAAGGGATACAGAATGCCACACACATTGTAAAAAGGGATACAGAATGCCACACACATTGTAAAAAGGGCTACAGAATTCCATACACATTGTAAAAAGGGCTACAGAATTCCATACACATTGTAAAAAGGGATACAGGATACCACACACGTTGTAAAAAGGGATACAGGATGCCACACACGTTGTAAAAAGGGATGCAGGATGCCACACACGTCATAAAATGGGCTACAGAATGCCACACACATTAAAAAAAGGGATACAGAATGCCACACACATTGTAAAAAGGGATACAGAATGCCACACACATTGTAAAAAGGGATACAGGATGCCACACACATTGTAAAAAGGGCTACAGAATGCCATACACATTGTAAAAAAAAATACAGAATGCCACACACATTGTAAAAATGGATACAGAATGCCACACACATTGTAAAAATGGATACTGAGTACAGAGTCGACCTGGGAGACTAGGTCAAATTGTAAAAATAGTTGCCTTGATGGTGATCCGAACATCTGACCACTAGGTCGGCAGGCAGGATTGCTAGGTTCCAATTCTCTAGAAGTATTATCACTGTTTGTATGCTATCTTGCCATGCCATAATGCAAGTCTGTTCAGAATCTTCTCTCAATACTTTCCTTTATCTTTTCCCATTAATCTTTCCAGTTGTTACAAAATGTTCCAGTTTTGTGCCGTCTTTGCCCTTTTAAAAATAATATTTAGATTACTTATTTTGACTGTTTTAGATTACTTTTAACTGTCCATGGAACTTTGAAGAATCTTCTTCAAAACCACATGTCTACTGCTTAAAAACTGTAAAGGATTCACATCTATATATTTAAGAAAGAGAAGAAATATGATACCATATAATAAAGACATAATGTAATATTAATGTCTTGCTACTGAAGAATGAAGAAACTCACTTGCATAACAAGGTGAAGTACTCATGTGACTGTCTGGCATTCTCCTTCACTGTCGTCTGTTGACAATAAGAAAACATACGTCAGGTTCCTTCAATGAGGTGAAATCAGTAATAGTAGGGACTAAGGCACAATCATTCGTGAGCCCGCTTACCTGCGTTCGAAACACAGCTGCGACCGATTTGGCAGCAGACCGTGTCGCACTGGGTCTTAACATGTTGGTATGGGAGCCGGTCGTTCAGAAAGCAATGGCAAACTACTGAACATAAACTTGCCAGGACATCAACAACAGCAGTAAAATGCTGGCGTTGACAGCGTTGACCTAAAATAGGATATGAAAAAAAATACACAATCACATCAGGGGATTGGTTTTTTTGGCTGTTATTGTCACAGGAATCCCTCCACCATCCTATATAAACATCGTCTGATGATCCCCTCAAATGAAATCTTTAAGATACGTCAGGGGTTTGTCAACAAATGGAAACAAATATAACATTTGGGACTACACATTCTTAGTTAAATAGATATCTTCTGGTGCTAAATATGCCAATACTAATAGAAATACTATTTTATAAAATAGTGTACTCTGACATTGAAGAAATACAACAGAGCAAAACAAATAAAACAGGGTAGAGAAAGCCAAACAGTTATGAAATGGAAAGATCAGAAAGCTTCACCAGCCTTAAGGTCTAAAACATTTGATGATAATGAATGTATATCCCTCTGAGATGGAGTCTCTTGACAATGAAATACCCAAGACATTACCAATCTAGGAGACCTAATCCGAAAACCCCAGCCAGCCAAAATGGTCTTAAGCTGAATCAAAACCTTGTCACATCATAATATGCCTAACCATGGATGGAAATTGTCCATGATTTTCGATTATCAGTGTCATCTGTCATGATTAGTATTTTAATAAGTGTCTGCTCAGTGATTTGCCATTGTTTTCTTAATAATTTTGGCCACCTAGCACCTTTGGTCCCTGGAGCCTGATAACAGGATGGAACAGTTCCTACTTTTAAAAATGTCATCTAACAGACTCCTCAATTCATCTACCAACAGCAGTGTGCACTACTGAAGGGGAACATTCATAACATACAACAGATGGTCTCGGGGTATAGTGTCCACCTTGAGTGCTGGAGGTCCCGGGTTCAAGCCCCGTAAGGACCAAGATTTTTTTCCACTTGGACTTCTAGTAATAAAATTTCCCCTGGTCTCTGGGTAGTGAGATCGGACGCCCGTGTGTATTGTTGCGCTCGTAAAAAATACCTTGGCAGTTGGAAATCGAAAAAGAGTAGCCTAACGGCACTGCCCGGGCAAAATTTTGAGTTAAAAATCTATCCAAAGTATTTAAGGATCCTTGCCGGTGCTACGGAGTTCGTGCACTGAGCTGAGATTCTCCGGACTCAAGCTTGAGTTAGGAGAAGAATGGAGCACTTATGGGTTACACCCATGTGCCGAGATGTTGATCCATCAACTAAACTAAACTAAGACAATAATATCCACTACTTTTTCCAATATCAACTATAGTACTTTACCTCAAGTTTTGTAAACAAAAGTGTTACAAGCCACTTAATGTTTCGAGGATTCATACTACAACGTGAAAACATCTGGAAAAACTGCTCTGCGGCACAGATTCGTATACTCCGACTGAAAATAAATGCAAATATTTTTTTAAACACAACATAACTTTAGTTCAGCTACTGCAGATATGCGACAATATGTGAAAGTCAAAGCTTCTTGATACACAAGTATGGTGACATATTTCCTGCTTTCCCTTATTGTCTCTTTCCCAGTGTACGACAAAGCAAGGTTACCTATACCATGACTATGTCATGGCATGTGTTAGTTAAACAACGAAGGGAAGTCAACAAGTAAGTCACAAATGGCAGTAGAAAAATAACTAAATATGATAACAACTTGAAACCAGTTTATTTTTATACATACATTGTCCCTTTATTTCTCAACATAATTTCCACCAACATTGATGCTTTATTAGTCCTCCCAAACCGGCTGCATAGAACTATATGCTCTGTTTTCTAAACCACATTTTCACTTCACATTCAACTTCGGTGTCATTCACGAAATGTCTCCCGCCAAGATGGGTTTTCAGTGAACCAAAAAGGTGGAAATCGCTAGGGGCTAAGTCGGGGCTGTAAGGTGGATGTTCCAGAACTTCCCACCTTGGTTGGTTAATTTTCTCCTGAGTTAATTGAGCCGTATATGGTCTGGCATTGTCATGAAGAAGTAACACTCCTCTAGTCAGCAGTCCTGGACGCTTTCTTCAAATTGCATCATGAAGCATCGACAGAACTTCACAGTACGATTCAGAATTCACATTGTCACCTTTCTTCTTGAAATTGGTTAAAAGCGCTCCTTGACAATCCCAGAACACTGTCAGCATAACCTTGAATGGCTGTAGAAAAATAACTAAATATGATAACAACTTGAAACAAGTTTATTTTTATACATACATTGTCAGGACACAAGGCAAAGAAGGATGTTTCCATTGCATTGAAGCGCGCTTTGATTCGGGCTGGTAGTGATGCACCCATGATTCGTCCCCAGCAACAATCCTGTTCAGCATGTCTTCTCCTTCATATCGACAGAGATGATGCAAGGACAGGCCAAATCGGTTCATTTTGTGTTCCTCCTTCAATTGTTTGAGTACCCACCTTGAGCACACTTTCTTAAATTTCAATCGATCATGCATTATGCTGTATGCTGAACCATGTGAGCACCCTATTGCACATGCTAGTCTATCATTACTCGCCTGTCTCCTCCACTCGCTATACGGATGCTTCTGTTGCAATCTCAACAGGACGACCAGATCAGATTTCATCAACAATTTTAGAGCGTCTTTGAGAAAATTTTTCTACCCAGCTATGCACCGCTTTACAGGACAAACATTTCTCAGCATAAACAGGTAGCATTTCCTTATGAATGCCCTTTGCAGGCAGTCCTTTTGCCCACAAAAAATGTACAATAGCACGTTGCCCTTTGGTTGTACACTCTGTAAGCACAGTCGCTATTTTGTTTATGCACTGCGCATGCACATGAGACACCTAGCGCCACCTGACGAATGGGAATATAAAGATCGGTGTTGCTGTCACCTAATGACACCTGTAGAAAACACCAACTACATTTACCTGCCATTCCACAGAACTGTGTGACTTACTTATTGACTCGCCCTCGTAATACCGTGCCATGATCTAGAACCAAACTGGTCACTATGGCAAAGACTATAGCAAAGTTCATAGCAAAGACTACAACAAAGATCATAGCAAAGATCATATCAAAGACTACAGCAAAGATCATAGCAAAGACTACAGCAAAGACTACAACAAAGATCATAGCAAAGATCATATCAAAGACTACAGCAAAGTTCATAGCAAGGCTACAGCAAAGACTACAACAAAGATCATAGCAAAGATCATATCAAAGACTACAGCAAAGATCATAGCAACAACTACAGCAAAGATCATATCAAACTACAGCAAAGATCATATCAAAGACTGCAGCAAAGATCATAGCAAAGACTGCAGCAAAGATCATAGCAAAGACTACAGCAAAGATCATAGCAAAGACTACAGCTAAGATCATATCAAAGACTACAGCAAAGATCATAGCAAAGACTACAGCAAAGATCATATCAGACTACAGCAAAGATCATATCAGACTACAGCAAAGATCATATCAAAGACTGCAGCAAAGATCATAGCAAAGACTGCAGCAAAGATCATAGCAAAGACTACAGCAAAGATCATAGCAAAGACTACAGCAAAGATCATATCAAAGACTACAGCAAAGATCATAGCAAAGACTACAGCAAAGATCATATCAAAGACTAAAGCAAAGATCATAGCAAAGACGACAATGAAGACTAAAGCAAACCAAACTGGTCACTATGGCAAAGACTACAGCAAAGTCTACAGCGAAGATATCAGCCAAGTTCATAGCTAAGATCATTTCAAGGACTACAGCAAAGACTACAACAAAGACTACAGCAAATACAGCAGCAAAGACTACAGCAAAGACTACAGCAAATTCAGCAGCAAAGATCATAGGAAAGACTACAGCAAAGATCACAGCAAATACTACAAAGACTACAGCAAAGATCATAGCAAAGACTACGGCAAAGATTACAGCAAAGAGTACAGCAAAAACTATAGCACAGACTACAGCAAAGAGAGCAGTTTGTCTAACCAAACAGTGCATGACTGATTTGGAAGTTGCAGTCTATGCTCAATCAGCAGCTGTATTAACCAATCAATGCAGCAATGTGTGCGAGAGGCTGTGGGCATACTCAGAAATAATCATCACGTGCCCTGCCAAATGGCACAGGTGTTTATGCATTCTCCACAGATTTAAATCCTGGCTATTCTGAATCAACTCTCTTGATGATATTCCTCGCTGCCACCATTTTAAGCCATCCAACATCATTTCTCTTCATCTGTCTCTGCTACTACTGATCTTTCCAATTGTCTTCTATAACTTTCCAGTCGTTACATTTTCCAATGCTTCTCTTCCTGTTACATAGTCAAACAACATTGTCTCTGTACATAATGTTCCAAATAGTTTAAAATCCCTACTGCAGAACTAACCTGGTTTTACACAGCAACAACAGGTCAATAATGAAATTCTTCCATGCATTCTCCTTGTCCAGTTGGTCAAGAATGGGTGGGCTAAGAGCTACACACACAGTCAGATTCTCTAAGCCTTCTCGTGCCACAATGATATCCTCATTATCTGATGGAACTCCTTCCTTGGGCTGCAAGTACACCAGAAAACAACAAAACATACACATATTGTAATCAAAGTGATGATGGATTTAAAGATTAAGTGGGAATTGATTAGACATACTTTTCCTTCTTTAGATGTCTGACTCTGAACAGACAATGGTGACAACAATCTTCCTTTGAAATGTTAAGTCTGAGGTTGATACTGCTTACATTATTACTTTCTGCCAGCTGTTTAATCTATCCATTTACATTGTTCTTTGCCTTCCTTTGCTTCTCTTGTCTAATATTTTCCTGC
The DNA here is from genome assembly GCA_963921405.1 of Cepaea hortensis. Lineage (NCBI taxonomy): Eukaryota > Metazoa > Mollusca > Gastropoda > Stylommatophora > Helicidae > Cepaea > Cepaea hortensis. The sequence continues at coordinate 37,906,198 of OY992888.1, forward strand.
ATAAGACTAATTTCTATTTTCTGTGAATGGTCCCATAAATTTCATTTGACATTTGATTGGTTCTGCAGCTAAAGTTTTCTATGGTATGAATGAGATAGCTAGTGAAATCTTCTGATTTGGCTCTCATGACATGTTTGGTAAATTAGTGTTAACACTTCTTGTCTCTCCTTTTGGGCCTCAGTAACATAGGGGCAAATAAGACATCCACTTTCTTCTTCTTCAGCTTTCCGAGCCATTAAGGTTCTTTGCTGCAGATACAAGCCGTTTCCGTTCGTCTCTCTTGTGGACCTTCTCTTGCCAGTCGCGGATTCCAAGTGCTTGTAGGTCTGTACATGTGTTATCTCTCCACCGTCTTCTTGGTCTACCTCGGGGTAAGACATTCACTTTGGACAAATAAAATAGGGCAACATCTTTGGAACATGGAATCATCATGATGTATTGAACTTTATGTTAATAACTAACATGTGTAACAGGAGCTGCCCTGCTCTCAGCCTTCATTCAGATTCCTAGTGTAACTAACACTGCTGGAGTGTAGATATGCTAATGTGCCAATGTCAGGGCTCATACTGATCAAGGATTCTCTTCACTCGGAATCATCATGTTGTACTGAACTTTACGTTAACAGCTAACGTGTGTAACAGGTGCTGCCCTGCTCTCATCCTTCATTCAGATTCCTAAAGTTAGGTACTTTCTTTCCGATTTGCCGTACTTAACCGGAGATTATATTCCGTTAATTTTCGTTTTTTTGTTTTGCTGTCTCCATTTAAAGCATATATAGAGTACTCGTCATGTTAAATTCCCCCGATTATTTCAAGTTCGCTTTAAAAAGGGGGCCCAATTACTTTATATAGTTTTTCCCTCCTCGGTTTACGTGTGTACATCTCGTGTTTCTGAAATTCGTTTCTCACACAGAGATACAGAGTGACCTTTTCAGACGTAAGTAGACCCACAAATCACGTTTTATGTAGATGTATTTGTTTGTTTTAGTATGTGTTATTAGATGTATCGTCCATTTTTATGTAAATCTTGTCATTTTCTACTACTAAAGTCGGGAGGATCATCCCAAACGAAAATGACGAAAATTGCATGCTCTGATGTGAAATTTCAATGGCCGGAAATAGCCGTTTCCTTGTCAGCGATGACTATTTAATATTCTTATGGAATATTCACAGCGATGTGCATGCCAGTGAATGCATGACTGCATTCAATGTCAAATTTAGTATATGTGTATAAATTTTCATCACTCTGCATGGGCGGGATCATTGATAATTTTTAATCTTTCCAATGGAACTTCTTTTGTCAAAATGCATCTATCTACGGCAATCTACGCTGGCTGACAAGTCTCGCCGCGTGCAGTCTGCACGCTGTCTGACGTTATCACGGCATGGCTTGATGTATATATCTGAGTGTCTGGGTGTATATATATATAAACTGGCAGAGTTATAGGCCCTTGTGTTAGACATCGGCTGTGTTAATCTCCTTGACGACAGTGCAACCAACAGTTGTGTGAGTGTGTAGGTAGGGTCACAAAAAGTGGAAAGGTCAAAACCGTTTTCTTTATATCTTCCTTGTAAATTATAAACTTACACACAAACATTAATATCTCAGCTTAAAATTTACCCACAGACTTGAATAGGGTATCGTTGGATTTGTTTTTTTCAAGAGCTATCCAACTATGCAGGTTATATAATTAAAAAGCAATTTAGAAAAAGTTACTAAAGTGGCCATCTAAAGTAACTAACACTGCTGGAGATATGCTAATGTGCCAAATCCAGGTCTCATACTGATCAAGGACCCTCTTCACCCCCACATAGAGCATCCTCTGTGGATACTAGTCGGGCTAATCCAGGGTAGATCAACCATAGTCCTCACTGTGATGAGACTGCAGAGGATGACAATCTTTGCAGTTTGAGATTACAAGCATCACATCAATTCCCTATGATGGCTAGCAATCAACACCCATGTTTTGGACACCCTGCGTGGAAAGCTGAGGAACATGCTCAGAATGAGTATGCTGTCTGCCTACAAGGATTGAACAATTCATCAAGAACCACTAACTCATAGAAAAGATTAACAATTTGATGTCACAGTATACTCAATCAAGTGCCCTGTTATCGAACAATTATAAGCAGGTCAGCATGTTCTTAAACATCCGTTGTGCTAATACCTAGGTAAGGGGTTCAACCCCTACACCGGACAGCTGGACAAATGTTGACCTGTCGTCCTAGACTTGGGGATGTAAATTACAAGTACCACTGAAGTCGGAGTGAGTTCGGCTGATGGCGAGGGACACTGTTAATAGGGAAAGCTAATCAACATGCAAACTTCAGTCCATAAATACTATAAACAGAGTGTATGGACTACGCTTGAGTTCAAAGCGAGTGAGCGCCAAACAAAAACAGTTATAAATAAGCAAGACAGCCTGTTTTTGACTGTTGGTATTACAAGATAAGATTTATCTGTGGTTTCTGAAGAACATGTAAAGAATACCAAAGAAGGTATCTTTACATTTTTCTTACATATACAAAAGTTGACACCGAACAGTTATAACTTACGGAGTCAAATGCAGCATGGATGTCTTCATATGAGGCGTGTATCAAATGGAAACTGCAAGCACTGGCTGACCAAGCTAACTTCATGATGGCTTTGACTGTGTTCAGGTCCGGGCTCACACCAACTGCCTGTAAAAAAGCAAACCGCAGCTGCAAGGCATACAAAGTCATTAAATTTGCACCAATTTAAGTTTATAATCTCTTGCAGGTGTATACCAAAATTGTGCCTCTGTAAACCAATTCTAACCGTGACACAAAACCGTTGAAATGGCAGATGTTAATGATGTACATTACAAGTGGAGGATTGTTATAGAATTTTTGATCAGAGAAAGAAACTGTTGTTAACATACACAAATGTTTGTGTGCTGTTTATAGCACTTTTGCAGTCGATAGAAGCACAGTTAGTCGCTGGGTGCAGAGAGTTTTGGTTTCTGCAAGTAGAGATGTAGAGCTGGCTGATAAGCCCCGCTCTGGATGTCCTGCCACAGCCACCTGCTGTATCATGTTGGAGCGTGCTGACATCATGATTTGCAGAGATAGGTGAATCACAAGTCAACAATTGTCCATGCAGCTTTCTATAAGCAAAGGTAGTGCGATTGAAAATTTTCAAAAACCTGGGATATTCAAATGTTTGTGCAAGATGTGTTCCTCAAGTTCTCACAGAGGACCATAAGGCCCACAGAAAAACAATTTGTTCACAGTTGTTGTGGCGGTTCGAGACAGATGGGGATGTTGTTTTTTTGTGTGTCAAACACTGTGACAGGAGATGAAACTTTAGTTCATCATTTTGAGCCGGAGACGAAAAGACAGTCAATGGAGTGGCGTCATCCTCAATCACCAGTGAGGAAAACATTCAAAACAACTCCATCAGCCGGTAAAGCTATGCTCACTGTTTTTTTTATGGGGTTATCCTCATAGATGTGCTGCCAAAAGGTGGAACCGTCAATTCGGAAATTTACATCAAAACACTCACAAAACTCAATTGTAGTTACTGCAGGGTTAGGCCTCGCAAGAATCAAGAGCAACTACTTCTCCTTCACAACAACGCACGTCCTCACACAAGGGAGGCAATCAAAAAAATGTGGTGGAATGTACTGCCACATCCACCTTACAATCCAGACCTGGTACCATTTGATTTCCATCTTCTCCATCCCCTTAAGAATTCTATCCGTGGGACAAAGTTTGAAGACAACAAGTGGGTGATTAATGCAGTGAAGAAATGTGGTGCAGATCTGGGATACATGGTCTTATTTCAAGGTGGCATAAGCTGTTAAAGTTGATGGGGATTATGCTGAGCAGTAGTTTCTGCTGCACACGTGCATGAACATTTTGTCTAAATGTCATATGTACGTTATTAATGGTTAAAGAGATAATAATTGTGGTGCATAACGTTCGGACCTACCCTCGTATTTTAACACTTCAGACAATGTAATTCTTTTTCACTACCTGATATAATGTATTTCTTTTTCATTACCTCATATATTTTGTTTTCACTACCTGATATAATGTATTTCTTTTTCACTACCAGATATAATGTATTTCTTGTTCATTACCTGATATATTTTGTTTTCACTACCTGATATAATGTATTTCTTTTTCATTACCTGATATAATGTATTTCTTTTTCATTACCCTGATATAATATATTTCTTTTAGTATATATATATATATATAATATATATATATATATATATATATCAATCATGTGCCATGCCGGAAAGCGTGGGCAGTCATGACTCGCCATTTCACTCGATCACCAGTGTCGTGGATCAGCTCAGTGTTCCTGTCTCGTCCATGCCATGTGGCCAAGCCATCCAGGTATTTTCCTCTCGGTCTTCCTCTTGGTCTGTTCCCTTCGATCTTGCCAGTTGTCACTAAGTTCTCCAATCCATTTCTTCTCATAACATGTCCAAAAAATTTTGACTGTCTACGTCTAATTTCTCTAATCAGTTTACGTTGTTCATTTGTCTCCTGTAGTACTTGGTCATTGGTTTTTCTGTCTGTCCATGGTATTCTTTGCATTCTCCTCAGAAACCACATTTCTGCAGCCATCAGATGCCTTTCAGCTTGACTTATATTTATTATATATATATATGTGCACTGTGAGCTAGGGGATAGTTGAAACGCACAGCGTCATAATTCCCCAAATACTGAGTCAAGGGTTCAATATCAGCTGCGATTTTGAAGCAGATCGTATTGCGTTGATTTCAATGGCATGAGGTGTCAGCCATTCAGAAGATAATGGCAACCTACTAACTAATAATGCCTAATATATCACAAACTGCCAACAAATACTGGGGTTGATTACGAAGTCCTGTTGGCACTAAATTTGATTTCTTTTGA
>OY992888.1:37916092-38148592 GCA_963921405.1 Cepaea hortensis
AGAACATGAAGGACCGAGATCTGTGGAGAGACATAACACCTATGCCAGCTGGCAAGGCACATGATGATGACCATTTATCGTAAGTTCATGATGCACTGAAGAGTAGTAGTACGCAAAAATTGGCTAAGCATGGACAAGCAAAACTTGTTACAGGACCATGATAACGCACTTGCACACACATCACTTTTTAATCGTGACAGTGTTTGTACAGGGTTGAATTGTTCCCCAACTTCAAACACAGACAACCTACCTCAATATTACTTCAAACACAGACAACCTACCTCAATATTTATATTGTACAGTGTTTGTGAGGTTGAATTGTTCCCCAACCCCAATATTGTAGTGTTTGTGTAGTTGAATTGTTCCCCAACCCAAACACTTTGTACGGTGGTTGAATTGTTCCCCAACCCCAAACACTTTGTATGGTGGTTGAATTGTTCCCCAACCCCAAACAACCTACCTCAATATTGTACAGTATTTGTGTGGTTGAATTGTTCCCCAACCCCAAACAACCAACCTCAATATTGTACAGTGTTTGTGTAGTTGAATTGTTCTCCAACCCCAAACACTTTGTACGGTGGTTGAATTGTTCCCCAACCCCAAACACAGACACAACCTACCTCAAAATTGTAGTGTTTGTGTGGTTGAATTGTTCCCCAGCCCCAAACACAGACAACCTACCTCAATATTGTATAGTGTCTGTGTGGTTGAATTGTTCCCCAGCCCCAAACACAGACAACCTACCTCAATACTTAAGTGTTTGTACGGTGGTTGAATTGTTCCCCAACCCCAAAGACACAACCTACCTCAATATTGAACAGTGTTTGTGTGTTTGAATTGTTCCCCAACCCCAAACACAGACAACCTACCTCAATACTGTGTTTCTGGTTGAATTGTACCCCAACCCCAAACACAGACACAACCTGCCTCAATATTTTACAGTGTTTGAGTGGTTGAATTGTTCCCCAACCACAACCTACCTCAATATTGTACAGTGTTTGTGTGGTTGAGTTGTTGAAGAACATTGTCTCCAGTGCAGATGACATGGGCTGGTCTGAGTTAGCTCCCTCCGAACATATAGTGGTAAACTTTTTCACAGTATGTGCGTCTGAAATAAACAAACATACGAGTCAACATCTAATAGTAAACACTCTGGTCATACATGTAAAGATGGTAAAGGAAACTGTCTCCATGCCAATGTGATATACTGGGGATATGGTGCTAAACCCATATTTACTTGACTATATGACACTTGGGAGATGTGGTGCTAAACCCATATTTACTTGACTATATGACACTTGGGAGATGTGGTGCTAAACCCATATTTACTTGACTATATGACACTTGGGAGATGTGGTGCTAAACCCATATTTACTTGACTATATGACACTTGGGAGATGTGCTAAACCCATATTTACTTGACTATATGACACTTGGTAGATGTGGTGCTAAACCCATATTTACTTGACTATATGACACTTGGGAGATGTGCTAAACCCATATTTACTTGACTATATGACACTTGGTAGATGTGGTGCTAAACCCATATTTACTTGACTATATGACACTTGGGAGATGTGGTGCTAAACCCATATTTACTTGACTATATGACACTTGGGAGATGTGGTGCTAAACCCATATTTACTTGACTATATGACACTTGGGAGATGTGGTGCTAAACCCATATTTACTTGACTATATAACACTTGGGAGATGTGGTGCTAAACCCATATTTACTTGACTATATGACACTTGGGAGATGTGGTGCTAAACCCATATTTACTTGACTATATGACACTTGGTAGATGTGGTGCTAAACCCATATTTACTTGACTATATGACACTTGGGAGATGTGCTAAACCCATATTTACTTGACTATATGACACTTGGTAGATGTGGTGCTAAACCCATATTTACTTGACTATATGACACTTGGGAGATGTGGTGCTAAACCCATATTTACTTGACTATATGACACTTGGTAGATGTGGTGCTAAACCCATATTTACTTGACTATATGACACTTGGGAGATGTGGTGCTAAACCCATATTTACTTGACTATATGACACTTGGTAGATGTGGTGCTAAACCCATATTTACTTGACTATATGACACTTGGGAGATGTGCTAAACCCATATTTACTTGACTATATGACACTTGGTAGATGTGGTGCTAAACCCATATTTACTTGACTATATGACACTTGGGAGATGTGGTGCTAAACCCATATTTACTTGACTATATGACACTTGGGAGATGTGGTGCTAAACCCATATTTACTTGACTATATGACACTTGGGAGATGTGGTGCTAAACCCATATTTACTTGACTATATGACACTTGGGAGATGTGCTAAACCCATATTTACTTGACTATACGACACTTGGTAGATGTGGTGCTAAACCCATATTTACTTGACTATATGACACTTGGGAGATGTGCTAAACCCATATTTACTTGACTATATGACACTTGGGAGATGTGGTGCTAAACCCATATTTACTTGACTATATGACACTTGGGAGATGTGCTAAACCCATATTTACTTGACTATATGACACTTGGGAGATGTGCTAAACCCATATTTACTTGACTATATGACACTTGGGAGATGTGCTAAACCCATATTTACTTGACTATATGACACTTGGGAGATGTGGTGCTAAACCCATATTTACTTGACTATATGACACTTGGGAGATGTGGTGCTAAACCCATATTTACTTGACTATATGACACTTGGGAGATGTGGTGCTAAACCCATATTTACTTGACTATATGACACTTGGGAGATGTGGTGCTAAACCCATATTTACTTGACTATATGACACTTGGGAGATGTGGTGCTAAACCCATATTTACTTGACTATATGACACTTGGGAGATGTGGTGCTAAACCCATATTTACTTGACTATATGACACTTGGTAGATGTGGTGCTAAACCCATATTTACTTGACTATATGACACTTGGTAGATGTGGTGCTAAACCCATATTTACTTGACTATATGACACTTGGGAGATGTGGTGCTAAACCCATATTTACTTGACTATATGACACTTGGGAGATGTGCTAAACCCATATTTACTTGACTATATGACACTTGGGAGATGTGCTAAACCCATATTTACTTGACTATATGACACTTGGGAGATGTGCTAAACCCATATTTACTTGACTATATGACACTTGGGAGATGTGGTGCTAAACCCATATTTACTTGACTATATGACACTTGGGAGATGTGGTGCTAAACCCATATTTACTTGACTATATGACACTTGGGAGATGTGGTGCTAAACCCATATTTACTTGACTATATGACACTTGGGAGATGTGGTGCTAAACCCATATTTACTTGACTATATGACACTTGGTAGATGTGGTGCTAAACCCATATTTACTTGACTATATGACACTTGGTAGATGTGGTGCTAAACCCATATTTACTTGACTATATGACACTTGGGAGATGTGGTGCTAAACCCATATTTACTTGACTATATGACACTTGGGAGATGTGCTAAACCCATATTTACTTGACTATATGACACTTGGGAGATGTGGTGCTAAACCCATATTTACTTGACTATATGACACTTGGGAGATGTGCTAAACCCATATTTACTTGACTATATGACACTTGGTAGATGTGGTGCTAAACCCATATTTACTTGACTATATGACACTTGGGAGATGTGCTAAACCCATATTTACTTGACTATATGACACTTGGGAGATGTGCTAAACCCATATTTACTTGACTATATGACACTTGGTAGATGTGGTGCTAAACCCATATTTACTTGACTATATGACACTTGGTAGATGTGGTGCTAAACCCATATTTACTTGACTATATGACACTTGGGAGATGTGCTAAACCCATATTTACTTGACTATATGACACTTGGGAGATGTGCTAAACCCATATTTACTTGACTATATGACACTTGGGAGATGTGCTAAACCCATATTTACTTGACTATATGACACTTGGTAGATGTGGTGCTAAACCCATATTTACTTGACTATATGACACTTGGGAGATGTGCTAAACCCATATTTACTTGACTATATGACACTTGGGAGATGTGGTGCTAAACCCATATTTACTTGACTATATGACACTTGGTAGATGTGGTGCTAAACCCATATTTACTTGACTATATGACACTTGGGAGATGTGCTAAACCCATATTTACTTGACTATATGACACTTGGGAGATGTGCTAAACCCATATTTACTTGACTATATGACACTTGGGAGATGTGCTAAACCCATATTTACTTGACTATATGACACTTGGTAGATGTGGTGCTAAACCCATATTTACTTGACTATATGACACTTGGGAGATGTGCTAAACCCATATTTACTTGACTATATGACACTTGGGAGATGTGCTAAACCCATATTTACTTGACTATATGACACTTGGTAGATGTGGTGCTAAACCCATATTTACTTGACTATATGACACTTGGGAGATGTGCTAAACCCATATTTACTTGACTATATGACACTTGGTAGATGTGGTGCTAAACCCATATTTACTTGACTATATGACACTTGGTAGATGTGGTGCTAAACCCATATTTACTTGACTATATGACACTTGGGAGATGTGGTGATAAACCCATATTTACTTGACTATATGACACTTGGGAGATGTGGTGCTAAACCCATATTTACTTGACTATATGACACTTGGTAGATGTGGTGCTAAACCCATATTTACTTGACTATATGACACTTGGGAGATGTGCTAAACCCATATTTACTTGACTATATGACACTTGGTAGATGTGGTGCTAAACCCATATTTACTTGACTATATGACACTTGGTAGATGTGGTGCTAAACCCATATTTACTTGACTATATGACACTTGGGAGATGTGGTGATAAACCCATATTTACTTGACTATATGACACTTGGGAGATGTGCTGCTAAACCCATATTTACTTGACTATATGACACTTGGTAGATGTGGTGCTAAACCCATATTTACTTGACTATATGACACTTGGTAGATGTGGTGCTAAACCCATATTTACTTGACTATATGACACTTGGGAGATGTGGTGATAAACCCATATTTACTTGACTATATGACACTTGGGAGATGTGGTGCTAAACCCATATTTACTTGACTATATGACACTTGGTAGATGTGGTGCTAAACCCATATTTACTTGACTATATGACACTTGGGAGATGTGCTAAACCCATATTTACTTGACTATATGACACTTGGTAGATGTGGTGCTAAACCCATATTTACTTGACTATATGACACTTGGTAGATGTGGTGCTAAACCCATATTTACTTGACTATATGACACTTGGTAGATGTGGTGATAAACCCATATTTACTTGACTATATGACACTTGGGAGATGTGGTGCTAAACCCATATTTACTTGACTATATGACACTTGGTAGATGTGGTGCTAAACCCATATTTACTTGACTATATGACACTTGGGAGATGTGGTGCTAAACCCATATTTACTTGACTATATGACACTTGGTAGATGTGGTGCTAAACCCATATTTACTTGACTATATGACACTTGGGAGATGTGCTAAACCCATATTTACTTGACTATATGACACTTGGTAGATGTGGTGCTAAACCCATATTTACTTGACTATATGACACTTGGGAGATGTGCTAAACCCATATTTACTTGACTATATGACACTTGGTAGATGTGGTGCTAAACCCATATTTACTTGACTATATGACACTTGGGAGATGTGGTGCTAAACCCATATTTACTTGACTATATGACACTTGGGAGATGTGGTGCTAAACCCATATTTACTTGACTATATGACACTTGGGAGATGTGGTGCTAAACCCATATTTACTTGACTATATGACACTTGGGAGATGTGCTAAACCCATATTTACTTGACTATATGACACTTGGTAGATGTGGTGCTAAACCCATATTTACTTGACTATATGACACTTGGGAGATGTGCTAAACCCATATTTACTTGACTATATGACACTTGGTAGATGTGGTGCTAAACCCATATTTACTTGACTATATGACACTTGGGAGATGTGGTGCTAAACCCATATTTACTTGACTATATGACACTTGGGAGATGTGGTGCTAAACCCATATTTACTTGACTATATGACACTTGGGAGATGTGGTGCTAAACCCATATTTACTTGACTATATGACACTTGGGAGATGTGGTGCTAAACCCATATTTACTTGACTATAAGACACTTGGGAGATGTGGTGCTAAACCCATATTTACTTGACTATATGACACTTGGGAGATGTGGTGCTAAACCCATATTTACTTGACTATATGACACTTGGGAGATGTGCTAAACCCATATTTACTTGACTATATGACACTTGGTAGATGTGGTGCTAAACCCATATTTACTTGACTATATGACACTTGGGAGATGTGCTAAACCCATATTTACTTGACTATATGACACTTGGGAGATGTGGTGCTAAACCCATATTTACTTGACTATATGACACTTGGGAGATGTGGTGCTAAACCCATATTTACTTGACTATATGACACTTGGTATATGTGGTGCTAAACCCATATTTACTTGACTATATGACACTTGGTAGATGTGGTGCTAAACCCATATTTACTTGACTATATGACACTTGGGAGATGTGCTAAACCCATATTTACTTGACTATATGACTCTTGGGAGATGTCCTAAACCCATATTTTCTTGACCATAAGACACTTGGGAGATGTGATAAACCCATATTTCCTTGACCATAAGACACTTGGTAGATGTGCTAAACCCATATTTTCTTGATTATATGACACTTGGGAGATGTCCTAAACCCATATTGTCTTGACCACATGACACTTGGGAGATGTGCTAAACCCATATTGTCTCAACCACATGACACTTGGGAGATGTGATAAACCCATATTTTCTTGACTATAAGGCACTTGGTAGATGTGGTGATAAACCCATATTTTCTTGACCACATGACACTTGGGAGATGTGCTAAACCTATATTTTCTTGACCACATGACACTTGGGAGATGTGGTGCTAAACCCATATTTTCTTGGCCATATGACACTCGGGAGATGTGGTGCTAAACCCATATTTTCTTGACCATACGACACTCGGGAGATGTGGTGCTAAACCCATATTTTCTTGACCATATGCCACTCGGGAGATGTGGTGCTAAACCCATATTTTCTTGACCACACGACACTCAGGAGATGTGGTGCTAAACCCATATTTTCTTGACCATATGACACTAGGGAGATGTGGTGCTAAACCCATATTTTCTTGACCATGTGACACTCGGGAGATGTGGTGCTAAACCCATATTTTCTTGACCACATGACACTCGGGAGATGTGGTGCCAAACCCATATTTTCTTGACAATACGACACTTGGGAGATGTGCTAAATTCATATTCTCTACTCTCTGTGACTTTTTTGTAGTTTCCAAATGTTGAATCAGCCTTTTTGTTTTTATGTTCGAATAAAGGCTTTCTAGGCGCAGTCTTTTCTGAAACTTTTGATTGTTTTCTTGAAAAACTGACCGACAAAATCACAAACCCAGAGCTTATGGAAAGAATTAGAATGATTCCAGCGAATCAAGAGGTGAAGAAAGATGCTGGCAATGGATAGGACATGCTCTGGGAATATTATAACTAGCAAGTCCCTTCATTGGAACCCACAGAGCAAAGGAAACAGAGAGAGAGAGACAAACAAAAAACAGAGAAGAGAACTAGAGAGTGATGAATGGAACAGGAAGGATATGGAAGGGGTTGCAGGAGGCATTAAAAAAAAAGGATGACTTGGGGTGAGTTGGTTCAGTGCCAATGCACCAACAGGGAATAAAGGGAAAAGAAAGTGCGAGAAATGTACAGTAAAGCAAAAGACAGAAGTGATAGGAAATTAATTGCAAAGATGGTACATTTCATCGAATGTTGATAAAGACAAACCTGCAGGCATGATTTTAAGTATAGCTCTGGCTGTATCCCTCAGTTTCGGCTCCTGAAGTTGACAACCTAGATCAGACAACTGGAACAGGAACTGGCTATATTTGGCTTTCTGGGACATCAACTGCAGCATACAAAGAGAAAATAAATAATGTAAAGGGAATCTATTAACTTATACAGCCATAGGGCTGTAAAATGACATGTGGCGACTGACTCCATTCTTCACCTCATCCTTCCCAATGAAATCTTTAGTACTCTTTTATATAAGGTTGGATCAACTCTAGATCCAATATACAGTTCAGAAAGACAAATCTTAACATTTGAACCTGAACTCCCGCAGAAGTCGGATGTGTCGGCCTAACGGCGCAAGAACGCAGCTCTGCTGTAAACAGGCACAACGCAGTCACGTCCGGGAAAAAAAATCCGGATGAACGCAGCAGAAGAAGAAGAAGAAACTGAACTTCTGTACTCATAAATCAGTGCACTATCTATTATGGCCCTAGGCTACATATAGATTCATTAAAATAAATACTACAAACGCGATTACGGTGTGTAACTTCAACACAATAGTATGACTGCATCAGTACTTGAGCACAGACATAAGAAACCAACAGTTATATATTCATTCTCTACATTTTCTCCAATAAATCTTTTTACCAATGTGATCTTAAATTATAGCAACAGAAGAAAAAACAGTAACAATACTAAATTGAGTGAGTGGTTGGGTGGGTAAGAGGGTAAAAAAAAAGAGAGAGAGAGAGAGAGAAGAGAGAGAGAGAGAGAGAGAGAGAGAGAGAGAGAGAGAGAGAGAGAGAGAGAGAGAGAGAGAGCAGAAACAATGCTAAACTGAGTGGGTGTATGAGAGGAGAGAGAAAAAAAACAGTAACAATGCTACTAAATTGAGTGGGTGGCTGGGTGGGAGAGAGAGAGAGAGAGAGAGAGAGAGAGAGAGAGAGAGAGAGAGAGAGAGAGAGAGAGAGAGAGAGAGAGAGAGAGAGAGAGAGAGAGAGAGAGAGAGAGAGAGAGAGAGAGAGAGAGAGAGAGAGAGAGAGAGAATTTTATTCGGGTGGTTGAGCGGTTTTGTGTGGCTGAGAGGTTGTGGTGTCCGCCTCAAACTCGGAAGGTACCGGTTTCATTCTCAGGATAGCACTTAAAATTTGTCCCAAGGTCCATTAGTATCTAATAATATCACAACACCTTTTGATCTCTTGGTTAGTGAGACCAGATACCTAGCCTTCTCGGACAAGGACGAAAATATAGGAGGTTTTGTGTGTAAGTTGTGCAAGTTACCAATACCACACCATAACTTTGGTGATGACCCACAGGAGTCTCCTCAAAAACTGCACTCGTGAACCAAACATGATAAGAAAGGATGAGGAGGAAACATCAAGAAGAAAATCATCATCATATATGCCACGCAGAATAGCACATCATAGTGATGTGTAAAAGAAAACAGCGCATTATTTCAGCAAATCTACATAAGCTCAGAAAGCAATGGCAAACTACTGAGCGTAATCTTGCCAAGAAATCAACAATCAGCTGAAAGATGCTGATGTTGACAACGATGTCCTGTAAAGGATATGCAAAACATTTTTTTTTTTACATACACAACCTAAGTCTAAAACTGTCAACAATGCCACTCACAACACCAGGCAATGCACTCTCTGCCTCTGGATTCGGTCCCTCGTACTGATTATGAGGAGAGCCGACGGAACTGTCACTGCTGCTCTCTGGACTAGACGGCATGTTGCCCCCGACTTGCAACAGTTTACCATTGAGTGTCTGAAACAAGAACGATGCTGAAAGGTTACCTGTTGGCGAGGCACTTGATGATAATAATCTCTCTCTCTCTCTCTCTCTTCCTCCACACACACACAGAAGCAGACACACACAAAACAGGCATCTGCATGCAAGATGTGTCTTTTTATTAATACCAACATGAACACTGCACAACCAATACATTACTTCGTGTAGCAGGTTCTTTGTGGAACATCGCTCTCATCACAGCCTGCTGCAAAGATTCTCGGTCCTTTCCCAGTTCCTCTGCCTCAAGCATATTCATGCACTGGGTATCTATCCTGTGTCCATCATCATTCTGGTTTACCCTTGCCCCCAATCTTCTAGGAACCATAATTTTAGTGACTGTTCTAAGCTGCTCAAAATAAAGGCAGCAGACAAAAAGCATAAAAAAGGAGTGTTGTGTCTATTTTGGCCACGTTAAAAGACATAACACTCATAAAAACCATACTGGAGGGTGAAGTGGGAGGCAAGCGAGCATGAGGTAGACAACGAAACAAGTGGAAAGATAACATCAAGAAATGAATGAAAAGCAGTGTGAAAGAATGTACAATCAAGGTGAGAGAGAGAGGCAGTGTTGGAGATCCATTGCAGCAAACCTTCACTGTGGAGACGGCACCTGATTGATTGATTTTCATTGAGATAAAAAACGACACACAAGCCGAACTGACAGCTGCAAATAAAATGCAACACATATGCTGAGCTAATGACTGCAAATAAAAAAAGGACATATATGCTGACTGTTCTAGTTAAACACTAGTTAGGTAAACATCGATCCACAAAACGTATCCTCTATACCAGTGGTTCTCAACCTTTTTTGGCCCGTGCCCCCCTTCACCATATTTTCAGAACGTCATCCGCCCCCCTCGTATTTCCTACCTAAAAATTTGGCCCGTGCTCCCCTTCACCATATTTTCAGAACGTCATTCCCCCTTTTCGTATTTCCTTCCTAAAAATCCCGCCCCCCGCCCCTACAGTATAAGTAATAATGGAAGCTAAATTTAATAGCACATACTAAAACAAGTCTAGACGTCCACATAAAACATGGTTTGTGGGTCTACTTACTTTATAAATTGAATTTTAGAAGGGTGAGACGTACAGAACCGTACAGTATGAAGGGAAAAACAATATCAAGTAATCGGTTCTTGTATTAACACGATCTTGAAATAATCTTAATTCCCCCCCTGGAAACCCTAAAATTCCCCCCTGGGGGGGAATTCCCCACCAGTTGAGAACCACTGCTCTATACCTTCCTGCTACTACCCTCTGATTCAAACAACTGCAATCTATAGTCTTAAAATTTTTTTTAATGGAAACCTAATTTATAAAACACCCTTCCTTTACACATTTTTTTCAAGATCCTGGCTAGAGATGCTTATAAAACTAGTAGATATCATTCTGCCATTAGAAAACTGAACCGAGGTCATTAAAACCCATGTGGATATACTGAAAAATTGGTAGCATTTCATAGAAATGACCTCCAAAAAATGTAGATGATTCTGAAGAACCAGGGAATTAAATGAGAGATGATGGAGGAAAAAAAGACAAAAAGATAGACAAATTATTTTAGCCAAATTAAAATTATAACATTCCCATAAGAGATATACTGGAAAAGTCAAAGCAAGCAATATTTAGTCAGTCATACAAGCAGAATGATAACATCAAGAGATGGATTAGTCTGTCTATCAAAGTGTATCACTAAAGTGAAAAGCAGTAATAACTGAAGATTGAAATCATTGGAGACCCATTGCCGCCAACCCTCATTGTGGATATGGCAGTTGATTGACACATCATGTTGCCATGTACTTGTGCATGACCAGGACACCTCTTCTTTTGTCCTACTGCTTTAGCCGTGAAGCATCGCAGGACCAGGACACTAGAACCATTTAAGTTGAATAGTCTCAAAACCTACTTAAGTTTGTCATACCTAGTGATCCGGGCAAAGTGAGCCAGATAAATCATCATCATCATCCAGCATCTTGTCCCGTGCAGAAACTGTTCCCACATAAACAGTCTTTCAAAATTTCTATCTCATAAGCCAGATGTCCTACCTCTGTGTTTCTGTCATGTGTAAATTATCTATCATATCTTTAATCTATCTATGCTGTGGTCTGCCTTTTCTCCTCTTCCCTAGTAAACCTTCCTCCATAATGATATTTACTAGACATTGATGTCTTTTCACATGCCCAAAATATTCCATTTTCCTCAATATTGTCTTAACCAACCTTCTTCAATACTGAGTTCTTGTTGCATAGATCTGTTTGTTTTCCTTTTTTATCCAATCAATTTTAAAAACTTACAGAAAAATCAATCGAATTCAATGAAACACTCTACTTAGCCTTTGTCGGCCAAGAAAAGGCATTTGATAGAGTAGATAGAAACAAGATGTGGGAAATCCTTAAACAATATGGAGTGTGTACACATCTAACAAACCTATGTAGAAGCTCATACAACAGTGAATGCATAGTGAGAGCAACAGAAGGACACTCAGAACCCTTCACCATAAGATCTGGAGTGCAACAAGGTTGTGTCCTGTCCCCTCTCTTGTTCATAACATATATAGACAACATATGTCAGGAAACCAACCAGAGACCGCAAGAACACAGCATGACGAGAACACAGAAGAAGTGTTTGCGGATGACCAAGCACTAATAGCAAAATCAGAAGCTGAATTACAAGACCACATGAAAAAGTCTAAACGAAATGCGTAGGAAGTATAAAATTATAAGTAGGAAGTATAATATCAACAAATGGCAAATCAGAAGACGAGATCGAAAAATAGATGCAATAAGGCAAACCAACTCATTGGACAAATGGCACCAATAGTAAAGAACAAACATGTATCAATAACTACTAAGAAAGCACTTTACCATACAATCTTCCTACCAACTCTTTGTTACCAATGCCAAACCTGGACAATGACAGAAAAAGAGAAAAGAAACATCACAACAACAGAAATGAGATTCCCGAGAAGAATACTGAATGTATCAAGAAGAGATAAGATCAGAAATGAAGCAATCAGGACTAAAGTCATATGGTTTGGCCATGCAAGTAGGTTACCAACTAACAGTATACCACAACAAGCAATGATGTACAGATCAGATGGAAGCAGAGGAAGAGGCTGACCACATAAATGATGGATGCAGGGAATAACAGAGACCATGGGAATATCGATATATGAAGCCCATAAGCGGGCACTCTTCCGCTGTTTATACTTCACCTCGACACCGCAAGGTATAAGAGGAACATGATGAGATGAGATGAGAATTTTTAACATTCCTCTGCGACATATTCAAACTTTTCAGCAGATGTGTGAATTATCCGTTTCACACCTGTTTTTTGCCACTGGAAATATGCCAGCTCAATTGACATACAGTTGCTGGAAGTTCACAAATGTAGATGATTTATTTTATTAGATTATACGTAAAATCACAGACCAAAACGAAAGCAATGGCAGACTACCTTTACAGATGCCTTGAAAACAAGATAAATAACTCACCATTTTATCTCTCAGTGGAATCTGAGAAATTAGCTTCTTGTCCTCGCTAGAATCTATCTGCTCTGCACCTAAATAGAGCTCCACTTTGATGTTTGGCCCAGCCTTCACCTTCAGTAGAATGTGTCGTCTCACCTGCCCCACTGTTTCATTGGAATGAGACCAAATTTCTACATCATCCCCTTGGCGGTTTTGGCTTGGAAACCGCACTTTCAGTAGCATCAATTTTCCTCTGCATGCTCTGTAATTGTCAAAACAAGAAGTTTATCAAATGCCTTCACTGTTTATCAAATGTCTTCACTGTTTATTAAATGCCTTCACTGTTTATCAAATACCTTCACTGTTTATTGAATGCCTTCACTGTTTATTGAATGCTTTCACTGTTTATTAAATGCCTTCACTGTTTATCACATGTCTTCACTGTTTATTGAAGGCTTTCACAGCTTATTGAATGCCTTCACTGTTTATTGAATGCCTTCACTGTTTATCAAATGCCTTCACTGTTTATTGAATGCCTTCACTGTTTATTGAATGCCTTCATCGTTTATCAAATGCTTTCACTATTTATTGAATGCCTTCACTGTTTATTAAATGCCTTCACTGTTTATTAAATGCATTCACTGTTTATCAAATGTCTTCACTGTTTATCAAATGCCTTCACTGTTTATTGAATGTCTTCACTGTTTATCAAATGTCTTCACTGTTTATCAAATGCCTTCACTGTTTATTGAATGCCTTCACTGTTTATCGAATGCCTTCACTGTTTATCAAATGTCTTCACTGTTTATCAAATGCTTTCACTGTTTATTGAATGCCTTCACTGTTTATTGAATGCCTTCACTGTTTATTGAATGCCTTCACTGTTTATCAAATGCCTTCACTGTTTATTGAATGCCTTCACTGTTTATCAAATGCTTTCACTGTTTATCGAATACCTTCACTGTTTATCAAATGTCTTCACTGTTTATTAAATGTCTTCACTGTTTATTAAATGTCTTCACTGTTTATCAAATGCCTTCACTGTTTATCAAATGCCTTCACTGTTTATCAAATGCCTTCACTGTTTATCAAATGCCTTCACTGTTTATCAAATGCTTTCACTGTTTATTGAATGCTTTCACTGTTTATTGAATGCCTTTACTGTTTATCAAATGTCTTCACTGTTTATTGAATGCCTTCACTGTTTATTGAATGCCTTCACTGTTTATCAAATGCCTTCACTGTTTATCAAATGTCTTCACTGTTTATCAAATGCTTTCACTGTTTATCAAATACTTTCACTGTTTATCAAATGCTTTCACTGTTTATCAAATGCCTTCACTGTTTATCAAATGTCTTCACTGTTTATCAAATGCCTTCACTGTTTATCAAATGCCTTCACTGTTTATCAAATGCTTTCACTGTTTATCAAATGTCTTCACTGTTTATCAAATGCCTTCACTGTTTATCAAATGTCTTCACTGTTTATCAAATGTCTTCACTGTTTATCAAAGGCCTTCACTGTTTATTGAGTGCCTTCACTGTTTATTAAATGCCTTCACTGTTTATCAACTACCTTCACTTTTTATCAAATGTCTTCCTTGTTTATCAAATGCCTTCACAGTTTATCAAATGTCTTCACAGTATATCAAATGTCTTCACTGTATATCAAATGTCTTCAATGTTTACCAAATACCTTCACTGTTTACCAAATGCCTTCATTGTTTATCAAATGTCTTCACTGTATATCAAATGTCTTCAATGTTTAGCAAATACCTTCACTGTTTATCAAATGTCTTCACTGTATATCAAATGTCTTCACTGTATATCAAATGTCTTCACGGTATATCAAATGTCTTCAATGTTTACCAAATACCTTCACTGTTTATCAAATGTCTTCACTTGTTATCAAATGTCTTCACTGTTTACCAAATGCTTTCACTGTTTATCAAATGCTTTCACTGTTTATCAAATGTCTTCCTTGTTTAGCCAATACCTTCACTGTTTATCAAATGTCTTCACTGTTTATCAAATGTCTTCACTGTTTATCAAATGCTTTCACTGTTTATCAAATGCCTTTACTGTTTGTTGAATGCCTTCACTGTTTATCAAATGTCTTCACTGTTTATCAAATGCCTTCACTGTTTATCAAATGCCTTCACTGTTTATCAAATGTCTTCACTGTTTATCAAATGTCTTCACTGTTTATCAAATGCTTTCACTGTTTATTGAATGCCTTCACTGTTTATTGAATGCCTTCACTGTTTATTGAATGCCTTCACTGTTTATCAAATGCTTTCACTGTTTATTGAATGCCTTCACTGTTTATTGAATGCCTTCACTGTTTATTGAATGCCTTCACTGTTTATTGAATGCCTTCACTATTTATCAAATGCTTTCACTGTTTATTGAATGCCTTCACTGTTTATTGAATGCCTTCACTGTTTATTGAATGCCTTCACTGTTTATTGAATACCTTCACTGTTTATCAAATGCCTTCACTGTTTATCAAATGTCTTCACTGTTTATCAAATGCCTTCACTGTTTATCAAATGTCTTCACTGTTTATCAAATGCCTTCACTGTTTATCAAATGTCTTCACTGTTTATCAAATACCTTCACTGTTTATCACATGCTTTCACTGTTTATTGAATGCCTTCACTGTTTATCAAATGTCTTCACTGTTTATTGAATGCCTTCACTGTTTATTGAATGCCTTCACTGTTTATTGAATGCCTTCACTATTTATTGAATGCCTTCACTGTTTATTGAATGCCTTCACTGTTTACCAAATGCTTTCACTGTTTATCAAATGCCTTCACTGTTTATCAAATGCCTTCACTGTTTATTGAATGCCTTCACTGTTTATTGAATGCCTTCACTGTTTATTAAATGCCTTCACTGTCTATCAAATGTCTTCACTTTTTATCAAATGTCTTCCTTGTTTATCAAATGCCTTCACAATTTATCAAATGTCTTCACTGTTTATCAAATGTCTTCAATGTTTACCAAATACCTTCACTGCTTACCAAATGCTTTCACTGTTTATCAAATGTCTTCACTGTATATCAAATATCTTCAATGTTTACCAAATACCTTCACTGTTTATCAAATGTCTTCACTGTTTATCAAATGCCTTCACTGTTTATCAAATGTCTTCACTGTTTACCAAATGCTTTCACTGTTTATCAAATGCTTTCACTGTTTATCAAATGTCTTCACTGTTTAGCAAATGTCTTCACTGTTTATCAAATGTCTTCACTGTTTAGCAAATACCTTCACTGTTTATCAAATGTCTTCCCTGTTTAGCAAATACCTTCACTGTTTATCAAATGTCTTCAATGTTTAGCAAATACCTTCACTGTTTATCAAATGTCTTCACTGTTTATCAAATGCTTTCACTGTTTATCAAATGCCTTTAATGTTTATCAAATGTCTTTAATGTTTATCAAATGTCTTCCTTGTTTAGCAAATACCTTCACTGTTTATCAAATGTCTTCACTGTTTAGCAAATGTCTTCATTGTTTATCAAATGTCTTCACTGTTTAGCAAATACCTTCACTGTTTATCAAATGTCTTCACTGTTTATCAAATGTCTTCCTTGTTTAGCAAATACCTTCACTGTTTATCAAATGTCTTCACTGTTTATCAAAAGTCTTCACTGTTTATCAAATGTCTTCAATGTGTAGCAAATACCTTCACTGTTTATCAAATGTCTTCACTGTTTAGCAAATACCTTCACTGTTTATCAAATGTCTTCACTGTTTATCAAATGTCTTCCTTGTTTAGCAAATACCTTTACTGTTTATCAAATGCTTTCACTGTTTAGCAAATACCTTCACTGTTTATCAAATGTCTTCCTTGTTTAGCAAATACCTTCACTGTTTATCAAATGCTTTCACTGTTTATCAAATACCTTCACTGTTTAGCAAATACCTTCACTGTTTAGCAAATACCTTCACTGTTTATCAAATGTCTTCACTGTTTATCAAATGCTTTCACTGTTTATCAAATGTCTTCACTGTTTATCAAATGCTTTCACTGTTTATCAAATACCTTCAATGTTTATCAAATACCTTCACTGTTTATCAAATGTCTTCAATGTTTATCAAATACCTTCACTGTTTACCAAATGTTGGTTTTACGAATGAACATCACAGCACTCTAGGCAAATCCACAGGCAGTCCGTCTCCCTCAGCAAATGTCATAGGGTGTAGATGATCATTACAGCCTCACTAATTGTAAACATGTCTGATTTATTCTCTTATATGTCCCTCCTTGCTGGAACCACACCTAAATCCAAGCTCAACCATCATTAAGTGTGTGTCATCTGTTATTGTGTCTTCAACTAGCACTCCATTCATAGATTATCTTTAATATCTCCCTTGTTTATTGTGTGAGAATGTTCTAACTACTGGCACTTTTGAAGCCACTTGCACAGCTTCTTTCAAGTCAAAGTGATCGCAGCCACCTTTATCTTCATACTTATAGTTGTTGATCTACAGATTCCATTCTGCTTACAAATGACCTTCCTTCTGACTTTAGCTTCGTATCACCAACTAGATTTTTCTCCTCGATGCACGGTGTACTATTGCATCATCTTTGCTGGCATTTTCATCTATCAACTATTGATCCTACAAATCTGTCAACTCATTACAGCACTTTCTACACTCTCTGTCAAATGTGATGATGATATCATGGAAGCCGCTTTTATTGCCACCCATGTATCCACAACACAAAATGATGAAATAAGACCAGCAGTCTTTGTTTCATGTGAACAGCCATCAGTCTGCAGTGCTGCTAGGCTATGTTTGCATTTAATAAGTCTACATGGTAAATGTATAATAGGCCACTTATATCAATAAAAGTTTGAAACCCATGGAAATAATTAACCATTAATCTTATAAAAACTCAGAGAGAACCATCTCTCACAACCTTAAATGGTTACAATTGGCTGTCAAAACTAAAGAGAATGTTAATTAGTTGCATTATCTTTTACAGGACATCATAGTCAACCCCAGCATTTTTTGGCTGTTCCTGATTTAATGGCAAGTTTATGTTCAGTAGTTTGCCATTGCTTTCTGAACGACCGGCACTCATATCATTTTATAAAAACCAAGCACAAGGCGGTCAGCACAAGGCGGTCTGCTGCCAAATCGCCCACAGCTGTTTTGAACGAGGTATGCGGGATTACGAACTGCGCCCGTAACCTCTTCGCCACAGAGCCAGCAAAGAGAATCTAAAAATAAAAATACTGTACCTGTTCAAAGGTAAAATAGTTCTTTCTTCACGATATGCTTCATCACACTCTGCCAGATACTCCTTTAACACAGTTAAAACACGAACCATCCGTGCTGTTTCTTGCAGGACTCGCTCCTTGCTAGCAGTATCTGAATCCTGACCTAAGACACTGACTGTGTCATAAGCAGCTTTCAGTCTGTCAATGCAGGATGTGATCAGGTCCTCATGGATCGCCACTTGTTTCTGCTGGAGCCGAGGTCCTAGGTTTGTGAAAATGTCTTTCAACAGAGCAACAGCTTTCTCTGCAACATCATCAGGACTCCACAAAACAACCTGCACAAAGAGAAGTATTAAATAACAATCAGATATGAAAGAACATTAGGATTTAGTGATTAGGTGAATTTGTGTGTTCAGAAATGACTGTCAGAAAAGACAGACTGTCAATTGAGATAAGAAATGTTCTTAAGAGCTATAACTAGCCAATTCTGATCATGGTCACTGAGCAGACTAGATAAGGATTATGTGGAAGTTGCATAGCTGTGGTTTTATAGAATAATTATAAGAATACCACAGACAGATAAAAATGCATAATGAAGATATCATGAAAGACGTTAACTCACAAAGAGAACTGATTACTCACATTAGAAGAGGACAGTTGACATTCTTTGAGCACATCATGAAAAGAGACAAGTTGGAATATGTTGTGACAATGGTAAAGTTGGAGGAGAAAAGAGGCAGGGTAAGACTGAGAGAGAAGAATAGACAGTCTGACATTGTGGTATGGAGGAACATTGGTATAAAAAATAACCAGCAGGCATACACATTACAGAAGGCTGTGGATAGCCATGCTAACCAATACCCCAAAGCATGGACTACAAGAAGAAAAGTCTGTGTGACTGTCAGAGAATAGAACCTAGCCAAAGCCCTGATCCTGGAAACGGGCATCTTGCATGTTGTGTAAGCTGCTGGCCACTGTTCAGGCACTAAAAGAAAAAAACGCTGCTCTGGCAGGTTTTCTAAGGTGGGCATTCTTTCATGAACGCACCACTCTGCATTAACTCAGTGAGTACAAAGACTAACAAATTCCCTGAACCTGGAGAAAGGCAGCATTGTGAGTTGCCTGGCCATTGTTCTTCAAGTTTGACTCCCATTGTGATCTAGCTAGACAAGAGCACCATACACAACACAATGAGGGAGATACTTAGCACAGGATCTGAGTACTGATGGAATGCAGTTGGATGAACAATGTAGGATGATCTGTTGATTAACAATGAGAATTTAGAATTGCACTCTAAGTTGAGAACGATGACAGGATATTTTATTACAGAACTATTAACAATATCCAATAGCAGTAGCTACCAACTGGGAGTTGAATTCTCAGGAACTTTCATTCAGAACATCACAGCAAATAATGAGACTAAGTAACTACGAGGGGAAGTCAATAAGTAAGTCATAAATTAGTCAGTCTTTCCTCTTGAGCCCAAGGCAGCGCGTAGGGCAGAAGTCATGGCTCTCCATGCCTGGTGGTTCACTGCTACCTGTTGTAGATCCTGGATGTTTACTTGGCCGTTGAATGAGCCTTCTCTGATGATGGTTCTACGCAGGGTCTCTCTTGGTCTTCCCCATTTTCTTTTCCCTACTGGTGACCATATGAGGGCTTGGTAGGGGCGTCTTGTCTTGTCCATTCTGAGTACATGGCCGATGTAGTTCCAACGGCGTTTCCTTATAAAATTGGATACAATATCTTGCTTAGTCTCTTGACTTATTTGAGTATTGGTTCTGAAGTCTGTCCAATGGAGATTTAGAATTTTTCCTTTAGAATTTGAAAGTCACAAATAGATGTAGAAAAATAACTAAATATGATAACAACTTTAAACCAGTTTATTTTTATCCATACACAGTCCCATTATTTCTCAACATAATTTCCACCAACATTGATGCACTTACCCCATCGTTTTATCAGTCCTCACAAACCTGCTGCATGCACTGTTTTCTAAACCATGTTTTCACTTCACATTCAACTTCAGCGTCATTTGCGAAGCGTCTCCCGCCAAGGTGGGTTTTCAGTGGACTAAAAAGGTGGAAATCGCTAGGGGCTAAGTCTGGGCTGTAAGGTGGATGTTCCAGAACTTCCCACCTTAGTTGGTTAATTTTCTCCTGAGTTAATCGAGCCATATGTGGTCTGGCTTTGTCATGAAGAAGCAACACTCCTCTAGTCAGCAGTCCTGGATGTTTTCTTCGAATTGCATCATGAAGCATCGATAGAACTTCACAGTACGATTCAGAATTCACATTGTCACCTTTCCTCTTGAAATTGGTTAAAAGCACTCCTTGACAATCCCAGAACACTGTCAGCATAACCTTTCCTGCTGATGGCGTAACCTTGAATTTTTGGACACAAGGCGAAGAAGAATGTTTCCATTGCATTGAAGCACCCTTTGATACGAGCTGGTAGTCAGCATAAACAGGAAGCATTTCCTTATGAATGTCCTTTGCAGGCAGTCCTTTTGTCCACAACAGAATGTTGCTCTTTGGTTGTACACTCTATAAGTGCAGTCGCCATTTTGTTTAAGAGTTGTGCATGCACATCAGACACCTAGCGCCACCTGACGAACAGGAATATAAAGTTTGATGTTGCTGTCACCTAATGACACCTGTAGAATACACCAACTACATTTACCTGCCATCCCACAGAACTCTGTGACTTACTTATTGACACGCCCTCGTAATTAACTTTCTCACCATCTGTTTCTGGCTTAAACAGTCAGCCACTTATTTCACAACTTCAGGCTATCAGGCATTAATGGGAACAGGTCTCTAATGGGCAAAAACAACAAAAGTCAAACCCCTATTGAATGAGCTATCCAGACTTGTGTGTAGCTTATTGAGAGATCCAACACAGGATTCACTTTTGTCTACAAGCCTGCATATCTACAAACACTATAGAGAAAGTTTCAGCAAAGGATCCACACTTGTCTACAAGCCTGCCTTCACACACATCTACAAGCATATTATAGAGAGATTTAACACAGGATCAACTTTGTCTACAAGCTGGCCAACAAAAGATTGACTCACCTACAAGCCTGCCTGCACACGTATCTACAAGCATGCATATCCCCTGCTGCCAGATTTAACTTACCTTCCACAAATAATCCAAGCCTATCAGCTCAAAGTCATCCATCAAATAGCCTCCACGTCTCTTGGCTATCAGCTTGTTCTCTTTCAGGTTCACTTGCTTGAAGAATCTCTCAAAACAGCTATAACAAATACAAGCACACACACAAATCAATCCATGACAGTTCAGTAAAATCTTAATTTATATAATTAATTCACGGTTTTCATCCGTTTCTTGAAAAACTGTCATTTGATTTTGTCTGCTCGTCGCATTCTTTGCATTTTCTGTAAAAGCCACATTTCCACTGCCATTAGATGTTGTTTAGCTTGTCTGCTTATTGTCCATAAAAAAAGAAAACTCTAACAACAAAGAATTCAGCTAGCCCAGTGTGTATTATCACCATTGCACCAAGGCTCTCCACCTTGTTTAAAATATGCTTGCCGCACAGTCCCAGTTCTGTACTGATTAACAAATAGTACTCAAATGGACTGGGGGTTCTTGACTTTGGGTCATAAATGACCATTATCTCAGAAGTCGGAGTGGGTTCGCCTGATGGCGAGGGACACTGGTAATAGGGAAAGCTAATCCACACGCCAAAATCAAGCCCAGTGCACGAGAAGTAGTAGCACATGTATGGACTATGCTCGAGTTAAATGACAGCAAACAAAAACATAAAAACATGTTTTAATGTCAATGGTTTAATTATTCTTCTATAAAACCACACCTAGTAGTAAATTTCCACATTCATCCTAAACTTCAAACAAAAACATAAAAACATGTTTTAATGTTAGTGGTTTCATTATTCTTCTATAAAACCACACCTAGTAGTAAATTTCCACATTCATCCTAAACTTCAAACAAAAACATAAAAACATGTTTTAATGTCAGTGGTTTCATTATTCTTCTATATAAAACCACACCTAGTAGTAAATTTCCACATTCATCCTAAACTTTCTATGTTTGCGATAACAATTTAAATCTTCAGCCTACACATTTTGAATTTACTGATTCTAAACTGTCACCAGACTTATTACAGAAAGTTATTAAGCACTAACTTCATGCCATTCTCTGTCAAGAGGTCAGGGCTCAGCTGCAGAATGTTCCTCTCAAAGAAATCTCTGGTGATTTCTGGGTCAAGGTCTGGTTCTTCCCCCATCAGCTGTTAAACAAAAACAGTATGCACATTAAGTAAACAAAATAAACTGTCATTACCAGAAGTACGTCTATGGACTAAGCTTGAGTTCTATGCGAGCGACGCCCAAATTATTCTTTTTTTTTACTAAATATCACAACACGCTGCATTGACTACCACAAGTTGTTGATAGTGCCAACACACCACTGACTGAAACATGTAAATAATAATTAACTTTGCTACAGCATACTTTAGAAATAAACCATAGGTAGTTAAGCCGAGCTGAGTCAACCAGTTGAGTCAACTGAACCAACATCACAGCACGCAGGACACACCCATATATACCTTTTCGGCATCTTCAACAACCAGCGAGGAGTCCCATTACTAATCACACCAGTTGCAGTCTGGTTATGTGTCAATTTGGCCTTTCCACAGAAACTGCATGTCGGCCAGATTCTCTGGTCATTCCCCCAGAGTACTGCATGTCGGCCAGATTCTCTGGTCACTCCCCCAGAGTACCACATCTGCCAGATTCCCTGGTCATTCCCCCAGAGTACCACATGCCGGCCAGATTCTCTGGTCATTCCCCCCAGAGTACTGCATGCCGGCCAGATTCTCTGGTCATTCCCCCAGAGTACTCCATGTCGGCCAGATTCTCTGGTAATTCCCCCAGAGTACTGCAAGTTGGCCAGATTCTCTGGTCATTCCCCCAGAGTACTGCACGCCGGCCAGATTCTCTGGTCATTCCCCCAGAGTACTGCATGCCGGCCAGATTTTCTGGTCATTCCCCCAGAGTACTGCAAGTCGGCCAGATTCTCTGGTCACTCCCCCAGAGTACTGCATGTCGGCCAGTTTCTCTGGTCATTCCCCCAGAGTACTGCAAGTCGGCCAGATTTTCTGGTCATTCCCCCAGAGTACTGCACGTCGGCCAGATTCTCTGGTCATTCCCCCAGAATACTGCACGCCGGCCAGATTCTCTGGTCATTCCCCCAGAGTACTGCACGCCGGCCAGATTCTCTGGTCATTCCCCCAGAGTACTGCACGCCGGCCAGATTCTCTGGTCATTCCCCCAGAGTACTGCACGCCGGCCAGATTCTCTGGTCATTCCCCCAGAGTACTGCAAGTCAGCCAGATTCTCTGGTCATTCCCCCAGAGTACTGCAAGTCGGCCAGATTCTCTGGTCATTCCCCCAGAGTACTGCACGCCGGCCAGATTCTCTGGTCATTCCCCCAGAGTACTGCACGCCGGCCAGATTCTCTGGTCATTCCCCCAAAGTACTGCACGCCGGCCAGATTCTCTGGTCATTCCCCCAGAGTACTGCATGTCAGCTAGATTCTCTGGTAATTCCCCCAGAGTACCGCATGTCTGCCAGATTCTCTGGTCATTCCTCCAGAGTACTGCATGTCAGCAGATTCTCTGGTCATTCCCCCAGAGTACTGCATGTCAGCTAGATTCTCTGGTAATTCCCCCAGAGTACCGCATGTCTGCCAGATTCTCTGGTCATTCCTCCAGAGTACCGCATGTCTGCCAGATTCTCTGGTCATTCCCCCAGAGTACTGCATGTCAGCCAGATTCTCTGGTCATTCCCCCAGAGTACCGCATGTCTGCCAGATTCTCTGGTCATTCCCCCAGAGTACCGCATGTCAGCCAGATTGTCTGGTCATTCCCCCAGAGTACTGCATGTCAGCCAGATTGTCTGGTCATTCCCCCAGAGTACCGCATGTCTGCCAGATTCTCTGGTCATTCCTCCAGAGTACCGCATGTCTGCCAGATTCTCTTGTCATTCCTCCAGAGTACCGCATGTCAGCCAGATTCTCTTGTCATTCCCCCAGAGTACTGCATGTCAGCCAGATTCTCTGGTCATTCCCCCAGAGTACTGCATGTCAGCCAGATTGTCTGGTCATTCCTCCAGAGTACTGCATGTCAGCCAGATTGTCTGGTCATTCCCCCAGAGTACTGCATGTCAGCCAGATTCTCTGGTCATTCCTCCAGAGTACTGCATGTCAGCCAGATTGTCTGGTCATTCCCCCAGAGTACTGCATGCCGGCCAGATTGTCTGGTCATTCCCCCAGAGTACTGCATGTCAGCCAGATTGTCTGGTCACTCTCTGTCGTACCATTATCTCCAGCCTAGTTGATGTATCTGTTCTTCCACATTATTCACATGATCCCAAATCCCCCTTACCACATCTGCCATGTCATGCACCAATACCCCAACCAGCAGTGCAGAATAAACTATGGTGTAATGATTAATCTATTACAAAGTGGTCAGAAACAAACAGTCAACAGACACAGAATCAAGCACACTAAAATTACTTTGGCAAACCATTTGAAGCAGGCCTCTCTGTCAGATGGATATATGGCATTCTCAGCCAAGCAGTGCCAGATCTAAGGGAGGATGGAGTTAGAAACATATTAGACACACAAAAGCACAGTTGTAAAATAAATATTGTAATGATAACTAATTAAAATTTCTATTAAACACATCCATTTATGTGATCAGGCAGTCTGTTAAGTCTCAGTCAAGTCTCCTCCTCACTCTGCCTCGCACACATATACACAGACCTACATTCAAGATATTTTTAAAACATAAAGAGAGCAAGAGAATATATGTATCATCATGTGCCGGTAAGCGTGGGCGGTATGTTTTGCCATCTTACACCATCACCAGTCGTGGATCAGCTCTGTGTTCTTGGCCTGAAAATGCCATGTGGTCTCTGCCTTCCCCTTGTTCTTTTCTCCTCAATGTTGTCAGTTGTCTCCAGTTTATTTCTTCTCATGTGTCCAAAAAATGTTTACTGTCTATGTCTAATTTCTCTAATCAGTTTGCAGTTTTCATTTTCCTCTTGTATGACTGGCTCATTGGTTTTTTTTGTGTGTGGTCTGTCCATGCTATTCTTTGCATTTTTCTCAGAAACCACATTTCCACTGCCATTACATGTTTTTCAGCTTGTCTGCTCATTGTCCACACTTCACATCCATATAAAAGTACAGGTTCTATGTAGCACTTCAACTCTTTTTCTCATTGTAATTGACATCTTTTTGTTGGTCAGTATGTTTTACAGCTTACGAAAGGCGAGCTTCACAATAGCGTTTCTTGTTCTAATCTCTCCCGACGGTGTCATATCATACCTGTATCTCATATCTTTTAAATTTATAAAAATACTTCCACTGTGTAAGGAAAAAAAGATCTGGAGACAATACACATCCCTGCCGCACACCTCTCTCAATAGGTTGATATTGACCTACTTCATTATCAATCGTTAAGTTAGCTTGTTTTTTCCAATGTATGTTTTTTCCAAGTCTAAGATCTTTCCCATTAATTTGTAGATCTGTAAGCATCGTCATTATGTTTTCATGACTTACTTTATCAAAATGAAGCAAAGATGTCGGTCTTCATTTACTTATATAGAACACTCAATTAATCTTCATACAACAGCATTTACTGTGCCCTTGCTTTCTATGAACCGACATTGTTCTTCTCATATTTCAGATTGTATTTTCTTCCTAACTCTTTGCAAGATGATAGTTAGCAAAATCTTCATGATGTGGTTCATTATACTAATTGTTCGATGTTGATCAAATTCCAAGTAATATATATATATATATATATATATATATATATATATATATATATATATATATATATATATATATATATATATATATATATATATGTGTGTGTGTGCGATTGTGTGTGTGAGTGCATGAGAGAGAGAAAGAAACATACACACACACTCAAATAGAAAGACAGTCAGAGATAGAGTGAGAAAGATAAACATAGAAAGACAAAGAGACAGACAATTTATTACAGATTATCATCATTGGACTCAATATGTCCATATATGCTCCATCTCAATAGAGACAGACAAAGACAAGACAGCCAATTCAACACAAATTATCATCACTGAACTCTGGACATGTCTATATGTGCGCCAATATCAACAGAGAAAGACAGAGAGACAAACATGACAAAATGACAGACAATTCATTACAGATTATCATCATCGAACTCTGGATAAGTCTATATGTGCTCCATCTCAATAGAGACAGACAAAGGCAAGACAGCCAATTCAATACAGATTATCATCACTGAACTCTGGACATGTCCACACATGCTCCAATATCAACAGAAAGACAGCAAGAGAGAGACAGTTCAGTACAGACTACCATCATTGAAATCTAGACATGTCTTAGGTGCTCCAATCTCTTCCATTATAAATCCATCAGCATACGGCTGTTGCAGTTGTGTTTTAACTGACGACAAGTCGTGTGCTTCATATGCTGTTCTTTTCTGGCTACCCCAATCTTCAATCTGAATGTTTGCATTCTACCTCTTGCTGGCCGAGTGTCTAGAATGCCAGGTTGTCCTTCAGAAGACCCGGGTTTGAATCCTTGGTAAGGTGTGGATTTATTTGTCGAGGGCAAAATGAAAACCGTAACCTGCACAGTTCACAGCAACTGCACCAAATAGGTGGCCTTAATTCCTCAGGCTCAAGACCTACACCTCAAGGTACTATAGGCAGTAGATGCATTCTAACTCCC
The DNA here is from genome assembly GCA_963921405.1 of Cepaea hortensis. NCBI lineage: Eukaryota > Metazoa > Mollusca > Gastropoda > Stylommatophora > Helicidae > Cepaea > Cepaea hortensis. The sequence goes on from OY992888.1 coordinate 37,943,379, forward strand.
AATGTTGATTCATTCAATTGAAGGTTCTCATTTCTACCCAGCTCTAAGAGCATTCATAATGTTAGCTTGATACCCTGGCTTATCCTCTGATATAGCAGAATCACCAGCCAGCCTATCTGCTCTATCATTGTCCAAGATGCCACGTAATAAAGATGTATATAACTACCAATTGTGAACATCTGCAGGGATTTAATGCAATGCCATTCCTGCATGCAAAATCTCCCTCAGCTCTTCAGCCCATGCTCGGTAACTCAGCAGGCAAGCCAGAGTGTAGTTTTATGACTCAATCAAAAGTAGCAAAATTGTGAACACCAATACCTTCACTGTCAGTCAGACAAACAGAGAAGGTAGGGAGACGGGAGAAAGAGAGAGGGGAGGAGAGAAGAGAGGGGGAGAGAAGAGATAGATTGGAGGGAGGAGAGAAGAGACAGAAAGAGCGAGAGAGAAAAAGAGGGGGGGGGGGGCAGAGAGAAGAGAGAGGGGAGGGAGGAAAGAAGAGAGAGAGAGAGAGAGTGAGCGAGAGACAGAGGGGGGGAGAAAGAAACAGACACACGTAATACAAATACACACACATGCCGACACACACACTCACTCCAACTTGTCCTGAAATGGTTTCCGCACATACCTGTCTAGCTTGAGCTTCACAAAGCCACAGCTGTCCATCTTTCAGCAGGAATCTACAAAATAGTTTTTGGAACAAACAAACAAAAGTATTCATATATATGTCACACTTGACAATTAGATTATAATATAATAATGCAAAGTGCTATTGGTGGCGGAAAAGACTGGCAAAACATTAATAACTTTCACATACTTGGATGATAGTAACAGCAATAATAATAATAAGCAAAGACAAGGAAACTAAAAGGATTAATTTACAAACAAATACAACACAAAATGTATTACAAAAGCTCAGCATATCAGACAGGTATGTGAGTGAGTGGCACCTTACAGTCTTGACAGACCAAAGTATGTGAGTTGGAATGTGGCCAAAATTCCATCACAAAGCCTAGGCAGAGCTTCAGAGAAACATGTGGTGCCCAAACGACATATAGTAGCAATATACATACATTGGTCTGGTATAAAATGAGCCATAAAAACTTCTTCCTCTTTATTCATCCTCAAAAGGATGACCACTGTGTCAACGAAGCTGTGATATTTGTCCCTCTCATCAGACATGTGCCTCTAACATGGCATTTTTGGGAACCCAGTTTGCTCTCCCTCTTTGATTCTCATTCACAGTTAATCTGAAATGATGCATCTTGTTTTCCAGGACTACCTCTTGGAGGTGGAGTACAGTCCCATGTGCCAACACTACGCAATCCATTAACTATGAGGCTCTCACAGCATTCATCTCTTCTGTTGCATCTTGAGTCCCATACAGAAATAAACATTTTATTGTCTTTAAAAGATGAAGTGGTTAGTGCTCTTGCATGCCGAGACAGTGGTTCAGGTTCGATGCCCAGCATATGCAGAATTATTTGTCTGATCAGTACAGCACTGGTCAGCTCAGGTTCATAAAAACTGGCATCCATTTTTAAAATGTTCTGGGAATTGTCTTGGCAGGAAAGGTGATGAGGAAGAAAACTGGACACCTCATCTAATATGCCGCGACCTAGAATTTGAGAAAGCCTAACACTTCATACCTCAATGCCAGTATTTGCTATGAGACTGCCTGTTGTGTATTTTTGTGTGTGTGGCCACTGTTCAAAATGTATTGCCTGGCAAAATAAATATTGCCAAATCAAAGACGGTAGGTAAGAAAGTATGACTGAGTGAAATGGAGGTGTGTGATTTATATATATATTTATATAAACTGGCAAGATGGAAATATGCAAATTCACTTGAAAAAACTCTACCTGAGAAACCTAAGCCTTTCAGCTACTTGCATATTGTGATTAAACCGACCATCTGGAAGTATGGTGGTGGGATCTTCATTTGGGTGTTCTGTAAACACAGGTTGTAAATGTCAAACACATTTCTAAGACATGATAATTATCATAAAAAATATGTATGAAGGCTGACTGGCTTCTAATTAATTATCTGAAAACAGAGAGAGAGAGAGAGAGAGAGAGAGAGAGAGAGAGAGAGAGAGAGAGAGAGAGAGAGAGAGAGAGAGAGAGAGAGAGAGAGGGAGGGAGAGAGAGAGAGAGAGAGAGAGAGAGAGAGAGAGAGAGAGAGAGAGAGAGAGAGAGAGAGAGAGAGAGAGAGAGAGAGAGAGAGAGAGAGAGAGAGAGAGAGAGAGAGAGAGAGAGAGAGAGAGAGAGAGAGAGAGAGAGAGAGAGAGAGATTTTCCCCTTACCTCAAACTCTCTTATGGAATAGTTCCAATCTTTCATCCTCAACAATCAATTAACCAACATTGACCTTGTCCAAAAGTTATTACAATAACAGCCATCTCACGTACATATGATTTTTCCTATGTGAATGTAACATGCACAACAGATAACTGATGTACAAAAGATGAGTGGCTGGAAAGGCTGAATGTAAGATGGGCCAGCGAGCTCAATTTCTGACCCTTTTAAAATAAAGTTTGTTCGTTCATATAAACTTAGAGAGCTACAGAGAAAGGAAGCGAGGGACAGAGAAAAGGACAGACAATGAATGTTTTCGAACAATCCCAACCTTCCATACCTAATAAACAATTAACTAACAGATATTTATCCAGTGTAAAATTATAAAAATTTACTTTAAACAAAGAAATGACTAAATACAACAAATGAGTGGCTGGGTCTCACCTTCTGCATATGCTCTCATCTTGTTCATGTATGCTGAGAGATTCCCCGACACCAGGACCACGATAGAATGCTGGCTCTGAAGTTGGCCAATCACTGTATTGCGGTAATACATGTGAGTTCCTCTCTGAGTATGGGGTGGGTAGTTCTGTGGAGCCTGGTGGAAGTAATAACAATGACTACTTGCTCTAGGAAAACCTGACATTTATGATGCCATAAACATGTCAGTTAACAAAAAATTATGAACCCTTTTATATGCATTATGGCATATTGAGCAAATGGTGCTAGATCCAAATTCTTGTTTGCTCCTCTCTGAGTGTGAGGTGGATAAATCTATGTAATAATTCTACTACAGCTCCTGTCTAAATATACTGGGTTCAGATGATAACAGACCTGACAGGCAATGACAAATACAGACATTTTAGAATATTGAAACATGCACACACACAAAAGCAGATATACGGCTAACTGTAGCATTTGTGAACACATGTGAATGCTGTATTGCTTTAACATCAGTAAACCAAGGTTCCTCAGCTGTCCACACGTGGTGCAGAAAAGCATATCTGATGGAAATAAAGAATGTTTCTAGAAAATCAAAGAGGTGTGTCATAGACTGTTGAAATGAAGCAGAAACAGAAATCCTCCTGAAGAAAATAGGAGCAGAATGAGAACCAACAAAATGAAAGTACTGAAAGAAGCAGCAGAAAATGATGATAAAACTAAGAGATACCAAAAGAAACACCATCAGAGAAGAACAAAGAGAACAAAAACTGAAAATAATACAGCCAAAGCATCCACAAGAAGTGTAAACCCAATAGAACCTAGAAGTCACAATTATTACAGACAAAAAAGAATTACAAAAATCACTTTATGCCTTTCTGGAAGTAGTGACAAATGGAACATTAAGATTACTGAAACAGGAACCCAATCGCACTCCAGCTATGTAGAGGTTGCCCCAGCTATATAGAGGTTGCCCAGGACTATACTCATATTAAAAATATGAATACTGGATTTGGCAGCACAGACTAACTGATTAAATATATCAGCATAGATCTAATGGATAAATATATAAGCATACATTTAGCGGTGACAGTTACCAGTGTAGGTCAATCAGTTACATACAGAGCACAAATCAAATGGTTAAATATATCAGCACAGTGCGAAGAGTTAAAAACAGCATGGATCTACAGGTTAAAATCATCATCCTTGACTTGGGGACGTAAATTACAAGTAATTCTGAAGTCGGAGTGGGTTCGCCTGATGGCAAGGGACACTGGTAATAGGGAAAGCTAATCCACACGCAAAATTCAGTCCAGTACTACTAGAAGTAGTGTGTATGAACTACGCTTGAGTTCAAAGCGAACAAGTGCAAAACAAAAATCATCAGCAGGATTCAACATTTCAACAAAGATATTAATGGATAATAATTTAAAAAAAACACATCCACTCAAACCGCTGAGAGTCTCAACACAGATATAGTTGACTTAGTGGCATATCCTTTCTCAACACAGATATAGTTGACTTAGTGGCATATCCTTTCTCAACACAGATATAGTTGACTTAGTGGCATATCCTTTCTCAACACAGATATAGTTGACTTAGTGGCATATCCTTTCTCAACACAGATATAGTTGACTTAGTGGCATATCCTTTCTCAACACAGATATAGTTGACTTAGTGGCATATCCTTTCTCAACACAGATATAGTTGACTTAGTGGCATATCCTTTCTCAACACAGATATAGTTAACTTAGTGGCATAACCTTTCTCAACACAGATATAGTTAACTTGATGGCATATCCTTTATAGGACGTCGCAGTCAACCTCAGAATTGTTTGGTTGTTTGTGATTTCTTGGCAAGTTTATGTTCAGTATTTTGCCATTGTTTTCTGAACGACCGGCACTCATACCATTTTATGAAAACCAAAGCAAGATGGCCTGCTTCCAAATCGTCAACAGCTGTGATTCAAATGCGAATTACATCCAAAACCCCTCCACCAGAGTTGGCAGCACAGATAAACCAGTTAAAAACAGCACATATTTGCTTGGTGACAAGACACAAAGGTCATTCTCACCTCCGGGAAAAGTGTACAGATTTCTTTAATCTGTTTCAGTGCAGGCAGGACCCACTTGTCATTTTTCAGCTCCTCTACAAACTTGGAAATCCACTGCTGTTTCTGAGCATCTCGATCCTGCAAACATATTTTATTAACTTCATTTGTAGTCTAGTTATTTTTACAAAAATCACCAGAACATGACTGGGGTGGGGGGTGGGGGGGGGGGGGGGGGCGCGTGCGCACACACACACACACACACATATTTTAAAGTCAAATAACAATGCTTCCACACACATATTACCAATTGAAGTAAATGTTTGCACAAATACAGTAGCTTAGCATAGAAATCAAACAGATAATTGCACTGGCAGCACAATGGTTTTCACAACCAAGTGCAAACAGAGCCAGAAAATAGCAATGGAAATAACAAAAACTTGGTACAAGAAAAGCAAACTGTAGCTGTCAAATCCAACAAAGCACGAACAAGTCTAAAAGAAAAAATAAAACAGCTCAGACAACTGAGAAGAAAAATGACTTCTCCTAGAAGAAGCATGATACAATAAGGAGAAAGCCGTTAGGAGTCTGGAATGCCACCTAATCTTCTTTCACCCTTGTTATATTTGTACCTCTGAGTTACATATCACATATTTCATTTCATTCTGCTTGCTTATTTTTATCTCACAGTTCCATATTTTGCCATAAGGTGTTATTTCCATGTTTTGTGTGTTGTTGAGGTTTGTTTCTTCTTATTTTCTAATGAAGGCTTGTCTCCACATCGTTCTGTGTCTTTTTTTTTGTAACTGTAATTTCGTATAGCTAACCTGCACTTCATGTTTTCCAATTGTTCACATGTTCAGTTTTACCGCAGTTAAACCCATTTCATTTATATATGCGTGATCAAATAGCTGGACAGAAGTATACATATACATCTTTCTTATATCTGTTGAGTGAGACGAAGTGCCTGTGTTAGCTCTCTTAACAAATAACATATTAACAAATATACAAGGTGCTTCAAATAAAAACTTAAATGTTTTTTTAATGAATATATTCTGAAAAAGTAGAAAATAACAAGTCTAATTTTTCGATGTCACCACTCTTAACAAATAACATATTAAAAATATACGAGGAGGCCTCAAATGAAAACCTTAAAAGTTTTTCTTTGGTGAATATATTCCGAAAATGTAAAAAACAAATGTATAATTTTGCGATGTAGTCACCACTGTGTTCAATGCAAGTCCACCAGTGCCGATAGAGTGGTTGAATTATTGTTGAAAAATTGTCTCTGGGGTCACTACACGGTGTGCCTGACACGGTCGTGAACAGTTTGTCACAGAAGTCACGCCGTTTTGAAACTTCCTACTCCACTTATACACTTGCTGGACTGACATGCATGCATCACCATACTGGACCTTCATTCGCAGATGAATTTCTATAGGTTTCACCCCTTCACTGATCAAAAAATGTTTAACGGAACGCTGCTCCTCTTTGGTGCATGTCAAAAGTGGGGCGGCCATCTTTAAACTGTCCTTATGATATCACTGTGAATGTCTGCATTGTTATATCATATGCTTAACATTCTTAACAACAACAGTACAGGTTACAAGACAATGGCATGGTTATTGTAATTTCTATCACACTTTTAAGGTTTCCATTTGAAGCCTTCTCGTATAACATACTGTGAAATATATAACATGCTGTGGCAGTTTACCAGATAGTGATGGCACAAACTTATAAGATCGCCAATCCAAATTCAACCCTAGGGTGAGGAGGAACTATTTTTTCTTTCCACACACAGCTCGTGCGATTGACCCAGTCTTCTAAACTGGATACAAGAGCTATGTCTCAGAAGAAACGGAACTGATCCCATCACATAATGTCGTGACCCTAGTGTATGTAAAGTCCTATCACTTCACATTTCAATGTTAATACTTGTCATGATATGTTACGTCACAAGCCAGACCCACCTGGGAGCAACTGTAATCCAGAATCTTGTAGTGAGCACTCAGTGCCTGGTCCATGATGTCTGTGGGTACATCGTCACTATGTGCCAGGTTCCACAGCAGAGTTAATACCTGCAGAAAGAACATTTTCGCAACAGTTTAGCTGAGATGCAAAGGAAAGAAAAATACGCTGATATTTACTTCAGTTTAAATTTGAGTGCTAGGATTATGTACAGACCATGCCACTCTGGCTTTAACTCTCAAAGGACAGTCCATCAGTATTTGGGCTACTGTTGCAAAGGGTTCATATTGGGAGGCCAGTATTCATTATTGGGTTTATGTTGGAAGGCCAGTATTCCATGTTGGGTTTATGTTGGAAGGCCAGTATTCATTGTTGAGTTTATGTTGGAAGGCCAGTACTCATTGTTGGGTTTATGTTGGAAAGCCAGTATTCATTGTTGGGGTCATGTTGGGAGGGCAGTATTCATTGTTGGGTATGTTGGGAGGCCAGTATTCACTGTTGGGTTCATGTTGGGAGGACAGTATTCATTGTTGGGTTCATGTTGGGAGGCAAGTATTCATTGTTGGGTTCATGCTGAAGGCCAGTATTCATTGTTGTGTTCATGTTGGGAGGCCAGTATTCACTGCTGGGTTCATGTTGGGAGGGCAGTATTCATTGTTGGGTTCATGTTAGGAGGCCAGTATTCACTGTTGGGTTCATGTTGGGAGAGCAGTATTCATTGCTGGGTTCATGTTAGGAGGCCAGTATTCACTGTTGGGTTCATGTTGGGAGGGCAGTATTCATTGTTGGGTTCATGTTAGGAGGCCAGTATTCACTGTTGGGTTCATGTTACGAGGCAAGTATTCATTGTTGGGTTCATGCTGGAAGGCCAGTATTCACTGTTGGGTTCATGTTGGGAGGCCAGTATTCACTGTAGGGTTCATGTTGGGAGAGCAGTATTCATTGCTGGGTTCATGTTGGAAGGCCAGTATTCATTGTCAGGCTCATGTTGGGAGGGCATTATTCACTGTTGGGTTCATGTTAGGAGGCAAGTATTCATTGTTGGGTTCATGCTGGAAGGCCAGTATTCACTGTTGGGTTCATGTTGGGAGGCCAGTATTCACTGTAGGGTTCATGTTGGGAGAGCAGTATTCACTGTTGGGTTCATGCTGGGAGGCCAGTATTCACTGTTGGGTTCATGTTGGAAGGCCAGTATTCATTGTCAGGCTCATGTTGGGAGGGCATTATTCACTGTTGGGTTCACGTTGGGAGGCCAGTATTCACTTTGTGTTCATGTTGGGAGGCAAGTATTCATTGTTGGATTCATGTTGGAAGGCCAGTATTCATTGTTGTGTTCATGTTGGGAGGCCAGTATTCACTGTTGGGAGGGCAGTATTCAATGTTGGGTTCATGCTGAGAGGCCAGTATTCACTGTTGGGTTCATGTTGGGAGGGCAGTATTCACTGTTGGGTTCATGTTGGGAGGGCAGTATTCATTGTTGGGTTCATGCTGGAAGGCCAGTATTCATTGTCGGGAGGGCAGTATTCATTGTTGGGTTCATGTTGGGAGGCCAGTGTTCACTGTTGGGTTCATGTTGGGAGGCCAGTATTCACTGTTGGGTTCATGTTGGGAGGGCAGTATTCATTATTGTGTTCATGTTGGGAGGACAATATTCACAGTTGGGTTCATGTTGGGAGGCAAATATTCATTGTTGGGTTCATGCTGGAAGGCCAGTATTCATTGTTGGGTTCATGTTATTCATTGTTGGGTTCATGTTGGGAGGGCAGTATTCATTGTTGGGTTCATGTTGGGAGGGCAAAATTCATTGTTGGGAGGGCAGTATTCATTGTTGGGAGGGCAGTATTCATTGTTGTTAACTGTTAACCAAATATATTACTTCTTTTGAAGTTGCTCTGGTTATCCTTCTAAATATTTCCAATATCACCATCTTATATATAAAAAAGACTTGTGCGTATGTATCTCTGTATGTATTTATGTATCTCTGTCCGTATGGCCTTTATTTGTTCGCGAACGGCCCATCCGATTGAGATGAAATTTTCTACACGCCTTCCTTTCATTCCAGAGCTGACAACTGTGATATTTTGTTAGTGTGAAATCGCCTGCTTACTCAGTATTATTTCATTTTTCATTTTTCATCATAATTTCATATATTTCAGGGGACCTAACTCTGTAAAAGTTATTTCAAGGGGCATAACTTTTCTGTATAACTTATAGTCATATTGTGGCATCGTTTTCAAAGATTTATAAACTCTTTGTCCATAGTTATGTACCGGCATATGAGTTATAATAAATAATGATACAATCTGTAAGGCATTTTCAAAGTTTTCATAAAAATGATGCACAATGCATAACATTGTAACTCATCTTTTTTTGCTTAAGAAGTTACTGTAGTCATGCAGGTGATTAGAAAGAGTTTTCATTAAAAATAATGGATGGTGTGTAGAAGAACGTTCTTTTAAGTTACTTTTTTTGTTGTATGAATTTAATGAAGCCGGACAGGGTCAGGCAGACAGATAGACAGACAGATAGACAGTCGGGAACGGGAACTTATATGACTACTTATATGAATTAAATGAGATGCTCCACATCAGGAGCTGGGAAATGCCGGGCCGGGTCAGACAGACAGACAGACAGACAGACAGACAGACAGACAGACAGACAGTCGGTAACGGGAACGAGAACTTATATGACTACTTATATGAATTAAATGAGATGCTCCCCACCAGGGTCTGGGCGAAGCCGGGCAGGGTCAGCTAGTGCTTAATAAAGTAGTACAGGACCCTTTCACGCACCTTGAGGTGTATTGGATATTTGATGCAAGCCCCATATTTTTATGGACAAATCAGCACTCAATGGGTGGTGGTGTTAATGTCATACCAATAGTTCTTACATGTTCCAGTTTGTCTTGTTTCATAATGTGGCCAAAACATTATTTCTCATGTCTGATGTCTGTGATAAACTGTCTTCGTGTCTTAGCCTTTTTCAACATATTTATATTACTCGTTTTGACTATCCAGAGCATTTTCAGCATCCTTCTGAAAAACCATGTCTCTGAGGCCTGCAGGGATTTTTCAGCTTGCTTACTAATTGTCCAGAATTCCCAGCCATAAGAATTGTAATAGAAAGATGAAACTGTTGCTAATCTCTCCATCCTTTACGGGACAAGACAGCAATTGCAGAACACATTTTTATCACTGTACTAACTGAAACAAATAATAATTCCAAAATGGTACTGAAAATAGGGGTGACTTCAGTGTAGCCAAAGGAAAGAAAGAAGTTGTATATGTGCATATACATGAGCATGAAAAAAAATGCATAATAGTTATACACACACACATGCATGGATGTTCATATGGATGGCTCCAAAAACAATCTCTCCCCATTTCAACAGCTCAAACCACCTAAAAGAAAGTGGTCACTGCCTTCAACAAAATTTACTTCAGTGACATCATTTGTTTTATTTTAGAAAACCGACTCATTCATCATTAAGCATGCTTAACCCAATAGGGATCAAATTTCAGCAATCTTTTATTTCTCAAAAGGAAGCAAATTTTGGCAATCTTTAATTTCTTGCTCTCTCTCTTCCTCTTCATGTCCCATGTTCATTTGTTTGTGTGTGCATGTGTCCATGCACGCATGACATATCTTCTTGCACTTTTGTTCTTGTCTCATTTTTCAACAGCTCTATCTCATTGTGATGTTGCACATGTTTGTTTCCTGAACTTAGAGTTGTGTTAATGTTATTCGCTGAAACACGTGGATTACTTATTTATGATTGTGATATTTCAGTTTTTTAGCTAAATATTCTTCTTTTTTGTCTTTTGTTGACACAGACTTTGCTTGAAACATCCACTTGTATCTGTGTCTTTTCTTACATTGAGCTTACTGGTTATATTTTATGTTTCTGTGTTTTCAATAAGTCCAGCAGTTTAACTCTGCACAGACAAGACAAGATGCATTCCAAACAGGATGATGACAATCATGACACATTTACCTTATTAGCCATAACACCTTCTTTATCATCTTCTGCCAGACGTCGTATTAACTCCAACAGTTTCTCTCTCTGTTTTTTGCTAGCGTGGTGCCATGATCCCTGGAAAAATAAGACCAAGGGGTTAAGATAATTCACACTACTAGTTATTATTAACACCTGTGTGTTATTAGAACTCATAAGGTAAGTATAGAATAGTAACACTGTAACCCATCAAGCAATTTCGTAAGAGGTGATTAAGGAGGCATGAGACTGGCTACCTCACCTCACAGAAAACTTTAACAGCAAAATCCAAATAATCATGACCAAGTCTACAAAGGGCATGGTGTGAGTTGCTTATGGACCTATGCTCTTTTAGGAGATAAAAGGCAGAAAATTGTATAGTGTGCGTACACACTTACATAAGCAACAATCCAAATTTAACCCTCAGGTGAGGAAGAACTATTTTTATGACCGTACACAGCTTATGCTGTTGACCCAGTCTTATAAAACTGATACAAGACATGTGTCTCAGAAGGAAAGGAATTGGTCAGCCCACCATACAGAGCCGTAACTAAGATAATACCTGGACAGCATGGCCACATGGCACAATCAGGACAAATACTCAGAGCTGATCCAAGACTGAGGACTGTGAGGCAGTCCCATGGCAGAAGCTTTTTGGTGTGCCATGAACAAAATTGACATTCTGCAAAGGAACTGCTACATCATGATGATTAATCCCATGACCCATGGCTGAGAGGTTATGACGTAAGCCTCAGGCTCAGAAGGTGCCAGCTTCAACCTCAACACAGGGCTGGGAATGTTTCCAAAAACCATTGGTATCCAATGATTTCACACCTGCTGATCTCTTGGGTAGTGAAATCGGAGAACTAACCTTTGGTCTTCCAGTCCAAAATGGCAGATAAACTGTCAAGTTATTAAGGCATCTGGAGTGATTTTGCTTCTAGCTACAGTTTGCATACACATTTTCCTCATTTCATACTGGAAGTACATGGTTCCTTCAGTCGCCAGCTTCCGAGTTAAGTGCGAGGAGCAACACTGAGCTATGGATTTTGTGTGGAATGTTTTTACATCTGTCCGCAGTGGTTTGTATTGTAAACTTTATGCTCAGAAATAAAAACAATGGCGGCTGCCGTTGCTGAACTAGCTGGTGTTGCCTGATGCAGTAATGTGTGTGAATCTGCTGGTTTTCTAGTGACTGCCACCACCATCAATGATGAACTGCAATTTTAGTGATGAACAGTTGTGCTGCCATTCTGATAGCGGCCTTACGCATGTATGCTTATGCACATTGTTGATTTGTTGGGATTCCTGTATGTTCCACTTTTCACATGGGCTGTCTGAGATTTACAAAGCAAGTTTACGTTCAGTAGTTTGCCATTGTTAAAAATCAACTAAAGTGGTCTGCTTCCAAATCGCCTGTGGCTGATTTCAAATGCAGTATTTGGGATTGTGAATCATGTTCATTACCCCTTTGACACAACACAGAAACCACTTTCTCAATGTTTTCTCAGCTTATCTATATAGTGTCAATGTTTCACATGCATAAATCAGTACAGGCTCTACAATGCACGTCAACACTTTTCATCACTGCAATAACACATTTTTATGAATGAATATGTTGTATTTACCTTTGACTAAATGAGATCTATTCTATGTTACTTCTAACCCTAAAACATAAGCTTATCTGGTCTTACCTGAAAGCAGTCAAAGAGATGATCCAGTTGTTCTGGGGTGAAATCCCAGGCCAGTTTGGCCAGCAGGTCATGAACATTCTTGACTATTGCATCATGTTTCCCTGACTGAAGAAAGTCATGAATGTGAATATGGCAACAAATAAGTCAAGTACAGGAGGCTTTTCTACACCTTAAGGCTTAAGGAAAACTGGCTATATGGTGTTGGTCCCATACTTTTTTCCCCCCGGTTGCTCACTTTGAACTCAAGCGTAGTCCATACACACTATTTATAGTAGTGATGGACTGAATTTTGCAAGTGGACTAGCTTTTCCTATTGACAGTGTCCCTTGCCATCAGGCGAACCAACTCCGATTTCAGAGGTAATTGTAATTTACGTCCCCAAGTCAAGGACAACAGGTCAACATTTTAGTCCATCTGTCCGGTGTAAGGGTTGAACCGCTAACCTCGGCATCAGCACACCGGATGTTTAAAAACACCTGTTCTTACCCATTCGGCCACGCGGACCTGCTCCCATACTTTTATTGACAAATTGGCACTCTACACTTGATCAGTCAACATCCCGCCAGCAACTTTCACTTCCCAGAACATTTTGTGGTACTCATATTACACTGGGTTGGCCCATGAGCCCAGGCTGATTTTTTAAAAATCTTGGCCTTGATGGGGATTTGAACACATGACCACAGAGCTAGCAGGCAAGTGTTCTAGCCACTGTGGCTCCCATTGCTACAAATACAGTGACAATTGTTTCTTGAAACCATCCCACCCACACATGCATTCATCCATTTATTTTTCTATATATCTACCTACCTATCTGTCTACTAGTGAAAGAAAGGTACACTGGATTATTCCTCCACCTGTCCACTGGACATGGTGGGGACAAATGTTCTCTTTGACCAAATGTATAAGCCAAATATTGTTTTTTAAAATGTTTCTCGCTCACTTGAACTCGAGCGTAGTCCACACTCGCTGCTACCTCTAGTGCACTCGAACATACTACCTTGGTGTCAGCACACCGGATGTATATGAAACATCGCTCTAATCCATTCAGCCACGCAAACTTCATAAGCCATTTATAAGTTGAATATTTTCATAACGCCTCTTGAATGCCATCCCATCTTGTTCCTCTTGTACCTTGCGGTGTCGAGGTGAAGAATAAACAGCGGGAGAGTGCCCGCTTATGGGCTTCATGTATCGATATTCCCATGGACTCTGCTATTCCCTGCGGTCATCTTTTACATGGTTGGCCTTTTCCTCTGCCATCAATCTATCTATTTCTTGGAACTTCCACAATTGCCAATGCTTATGAGCATAGCACATGAAAACCTAAAATTAACATATATGTCACACATTCCACCTACCTGAGCATCCCACAGTCTGTCCAAATCCTCTACTGTCAAAGCTCGCTCCTTGATCATAAAACGAAGAATCTTCTCCAGTTTTTCAACATACTGGGGCTGGTGCAAGCTGTCTTTCAGGACAATGCTCAAAACATTGTTCTGCTGAATCCACTCCTGATCGACAAAAGAAACATTCCATTCAAATAAAATCTAACAGAGTTACATAATGTTGTTTACATGTATACAAACATTTTCATCTTAAAAACCCAAACCTGTAAATATAACATCCCTTTAAAGACGTGTATATACTCTTCCTTAATACTCACCCGTACACACAGTCTCCTCTGTAACTGGTAAATGTCTATTTATACAATGGCTGTAAAAGGTGGTTCAAGAACCTGGCTGTTGCACTGACTATAAATAACAGATGCCAGTGACACTTACAGCCCAGCTACTGCACTGACTATAAATATAACAGGTGTTGACACTTACAGCCCAGCTACTGCACTGACTATAAATATAACAGGTGTCCATGACACTTACAGCCCAGCTACTGCACTGACTATAAATATAACAGGTGTCCATGACACTTACAGCCCAGCTACTGCACTGACTATAAATATAATAAGTGTCCATGACACTTACAGCCTAGCTACTGCAGTCACTATAAATATAACAGGTGTCCATGACACTTACAGCCCAGCTACTGCACCGACTATAAATATAACAGGTGTCCATGACACTTACAGCCTAGCTACTGCAGTCACTATAAATATAAAAGCTGCTGATGAGACTTACAGCCCAGCTACTGCACTGACTATAAATATAACAGGTGTCCATGACACTTACAGTCTAGCTACTGCACTGACTATAAATATAAAAGCTGCTGATGAGACTTACAGCCCAGCTACTGCACTGACTATAAATATAACAGGTGTCCGTGACACTTACAGCCCAGCTACTGCACTGACTATAAATATAACAGGTGTCCATGACACTTACAGCCTAGCTACTGCAGTCACTATAAATATAAAAGCTGCTGATGAGACTTACAGCCCAGCTACTGCACTGACTATAAATATAACAGGTGCCCATCACATAGCCCAGCTGTGACATTGATTATAAATATAAAAGCTGTTGATGAAACTTACAGCCCGGCTGTTGCATCGACTATAAATATAAAAGCTGTTGATGAGACTTACAGCCCAGCTGCTGCACTGACTATAAATATAAAAGCTGTTGATTAGACTTACAGCCCAGCTACTGCACTGACTATAAATATAAAAGCTGTTGAGACTTACAGCCCAGCTGCTGCACTGACTATAAATATAAAAGCTGTTGATGAGACTTACAGCCCAGCTGCTGCACTGACTATAAATATAAAAGCTGTTGATGAGACTTACAGCCCAGCTGCTGCACTGACTATAAATATAACAGGTGCCCATGACACTTACAGCCCAGCTACTGCACTGACTATAAATATAAAAGCTGTTGATGAGACTTACAGCCCAGCTGCTGCACTGACTATAAATATAACAGGTGCCCATGACACTTACAGCCCAGCTACTGCACTGACTATAAATATAAAAGCTGCTGATGAGACTTACAGTCCAGCTACTTTTTTTTTTTTTTTTTTTTTTTTCCGCGTTTCCATCCTGTTTCAGGATATTGCGGTCAACACCAGCATCTTTCAGCTGTATGTTGATTCCTAGGCTAGATTACGCTCATCAGCACGCCACGACTTTCTGAGCGACCGGCTCCATACTCTCATAAGTCACTTTTGCGATTCGAACCACTAGTCCAGCTACTGCACTAACTATAAATATAAAAGCTGCTGATGAGACTTACAGCCCAGCTACTGCACTGACTATAAATATAACAGGTGTCCGTGACACTTACAGCCCAGCTACTGCACTGACTATAAATATAAAAGCTGCTGATGAGACTTACAGTCCAGCTACTGCACTGACTATAAATATAAAAGCTGTTGATGAGACTTACAGCCCAGCTGCTGCACTGACTATAAATATAACAGGTGCCCATGACACTTACAGCCCAGCTACTGCACTGACTATAAATATAACAGGTGTCCATGACACTTACAGTCTAGCTACTGCACTGACTATAAATATAAAAGCTGTTGATGAGACTTACAGCCCAGCTGCTGCACTGACTATAAATATAAAAGCTGCTGCTGAGACTTACAGCCCAGCTGCTGCACTGACTATAAATATAACAAGTGCCCATGACACTTCAAGCTAGACTACGATGCAAACAATACAAAAATGACACCAGCACATGGAAAGATCAATTTCATATGGAAATGCAACTCATCTGGAAACAAATGGATGAAGAATAGCACAGCAACTTCGAGAAGGTGACACAAACTCAGAACAAAACGAAAGATAACGAAACATCAAACAAAGAGTCCTTATAAGGACTGCAACCAGTCAAGCCAGATGAGCCAGGAGCCTTCACTAGCAAAGAAACCACCAGAGACGGGAACAGAACATCAAACAAAGAGTCCTTATAAGGACTGCAACCAGTCAAGCCAGATGAGCCAGGAGCCTTCACTAGCAAAGAAACCACCAGAGACGGGAACAGAGGACAGCCGCCACCATCCCCCCAGCCGACGTCATAGACACAAATCAACACAACCAGTCCGAGATAGGACTCACTCGTAAAAGCGCACACACAAGACAAGAATTAGGGTGAATGAACCCATAAAATCCATGGACCTCAACAATAACCATAGCTGAAGAGGCAGGTTGAACGAGGCCGAATTTGGAATTTTTGTTTTGAAAATTGGAATTGGAAATGGAAATGACACTTACAGCCCTGCTACTGCATTCACTATAAACATAAAAGCTGTCCATCACACTTACAGCCCAGCCGCTGCACTGACTATAAATATAAAAGCTGCTGATGAGACTTACAGCCCAGCTACTGCACTCACTATAAACATAAAAGCTGCCCGTCACACTTACAACCTAGCTACTGCAATGACTATAAATATAAAAGCTATCTGTCACACTTACAGCCCAGCTGCTGCACTGACTATAAACATAAAAACTGTCCGTCACACTTATGGTCCAGCTGCTGCACTGACTATAAATATAAAAACTGCCCATTACTTTTATGGTCCAGCTGCTGCACTGACTATAAATATAAAAGAAACTTACAGCCCAACCACTGTACCTGGCTGCCCATGAAACTTACAGCTTAGCCGCTGTTCTGTTTATAAATAATAGAAGCTGCCCATGAAACTTAAAGCCCAGCTTCTGCACTGACTACAAATATAAAAGTTGTCCATGAAATGTACAAACCAAGCACTGTACTGGTTAAAAAACATAAAAACTGACTATGAATTGTACTAACTACAAAAAATGAAAAACAGAAAACATACCGCCATCTTATCTGCTGTCAGCCACTCATCTTCATCAACACTTGAGTGTCGACTGCTGCCCTGGAAACTGACACTGCCTAGCACTTTGTTGACTTCATTCAGGGCGTTCATCTTTCCATTGAACGATGATATCTGTAGCAATCTGTTATTTAGACAGAAATGTAGCATCACTTCAAACATCAAATCACTAGTGCTGCATGGATTAGAAACATGAACAACCAAAACATTTATTACTAAATAACAAACATTTATTGATAGGTGCCTGCACAGAACAGAATAGCTACAGTTGTGTGACAACCACCACCGTAGAGCTCATGAAGAGAACAAGATAAAGTCCAATAACCAGGAGATCAGGAAAAGATGCTGGTACTAGACAAGAAACATACTGAATCAAAAACATCATGTGGGAGAGGAGGGTGTAATGTGTGTGTTAGGTAGCAGTCAACAGAAATAAAATGTACTCTTTATTTTTTGAAGAGAGAACATGATGCAATAGCAGACCAGAGTTTGACCAGGCCAGTAACCAGAGATGAATAAAAACAAATTCAATCAATAATAAAGATTAAAACAGGATAATATTGCAGAAATAAATCTGACCCAAGAAGATAATGTAACAAAGTGAAGCACAAACAAGTTGACAAACTGGCATGCTACAAACAAGCGACGGAATCATAAACAACATAGATAATTTAGTTCGTCAGTGACTTAACAGTGACATTTATCTATCTTATACAGATGGATACATCATCATCTCACTGCCTCTCTCAGTTGGGTTGAGGGCCAGTCATGGACACATATTTACTGTATCCAATTTGCATTCTGCTGAAGAGATTGTATTTACGATTGGGACTGTCAGATATGAGTTTGAGAATTACAAATCCTGCTGATGAGTAGTACCCATACAACAAAATACCCCTAAAAACTGCTCTCATTATGTAGATGTGGGAGAAATAGCCACATTAATTTCCCAATGTTAAACTAATAGATGAGCACTTGTAGTGCAGTGGCTAGCATACTTGCTTGCCAGCCCATTAGTCTTGTGTTTGAATCCCCAGAGGTAGGAATTTGTTTTTGCCTGACACGGGCTCCCAGATCAACCCAGCTTAAAATGGATACCATGAAATTTTCTGGGAAGTCAAGACAGCCGATGTGATAACAGCCACCTCACCCATCGAGTGCTGATTGGTGTATAACAATATGCGGCCGGCACCATGCACCTAATATGCTCCAAGGCACTGAAATGGCCTCTTTACTTACATTTACTTAATACACTTAACAATGTTACCTACTTTTACTTGTAAACTTAACAAAGAAAAGGACTTTTGTTTTCCACACCTTCAGGCATAAAAAAAAACACTTGTTTTTAAAAGCATAATGAGAACATGGTAAGAATCCCATTTTTTTTTTATCACCACTTAATTGACAATGTGGTCAATATCACACCAGCTGTCTTTACTCCCCAGGAAAGTTCCTGGTACCCATTTAAGGCTAGTTCGATCTGGGAGACTGGGTCAATTTGTAAAAATCCGCCTCTTTGGGGATTCAAATGTATTATCTTGGGCCAGCAGAGAAGTTCAAGCACTACGCCACTGTGGTTTCCGTTATTAAGTTTACAGGCAGTCACAAAACTAGATTTACGGCAGAGTGACATGCTCAAAATAATTCATGTCAGTCACCCCAAGGAATAGCCTGAGACAACACGGCTGTTCTTACACTCACCTGAGAATCATTTTCAGTCGGAATATTTCCAAATTTTTAATAACTTCTTCCTGATTGGGCAGTCTACTGGCCAGCTGTTTCAAAGCCCTGATGATGGATGACAGAGCATCATTCTTTGCCTCTGTTTTGGATTCTCGTTTCAGCTCCTCATCTGTTAGCTTGTCCAAGAACTTTGGGACGATATCCTATGAATAGTCAGAATGAGACAACTTAGAGATGTAACCCTGAAATGCTGTTCCAATCTTTTACCCTAAATAAGTAAACCTCCATCTTTCTTCTCCTACCTTCCATCTTCCAATGAAGCACTGGCTCTCAGCCAACTCATGCCAAGCCCTTTGCAGATTGGTTGGATCGGCAGCTAACATCTATGGAATGAGGTAAACAGTCTCAAATCAACCCTCCTTTGTCACTTCTCCGACACGCATGGCAGATCACAGTGTTACTATTCTTTGCTTCTCTTAAGGACCCTGGTAACTTAGAAGTGAAAGATATCTAGCATTCTCTCCTATTTATGATTCTGTCAGTTGAACTGAATGCAAATACATGTCCCAGATCTTCAAATTGAGATTGTCCATTCCAAAGCAAATGCCCACAGAAAAAGAATGTACTCATTAACCTGAGGTTGTCAATGCTATGCATACTCCTATCAGAGACAGTTCAGAATCACCTGCTGCTAAGCCTTGCACTGTAGGAAATGATTTGAGAAAGCTTCTCCCACCAAGCAAATCAACTTTGGAAAGGGTGCTGTATGGCCATCCAGAGGAGCTCTTTTCGTGCTAATCTTGGTTAATGATTTGTCATTTTCTTACATCTGAGCATGTCATTAGCGATTGTCTAAGTCATTTATGAGAGCACAGTGACTGGTCCATTATATATTGTGCAGGAGAATTCTGCCATATTTATTCACAATGAGATGATCTGTTTACTTCAGTTATTGTGACTAAATAGACCAGGCAATCTATACATATATTTTTGTCTAAAGCTTCTTCCTCCTCCTCATTCTCCACCATCTCTCCTCCAACCTCTTGTTCTTCTCCGCCATCTTCTTCTCATCCTCCATCCATACACATTCTCAAATATCAACACGAATGATGTCAATGAAAACAGTCATTCACTCACTATCTCCATGGCATCTTCATAGACAATAGTTTGTTGCATTGTGCATCTAACAAGGCATAATAACTACAACCTATGGCAGTAGTGAATGTTATACCTCTCCATAGCACAAAGTCTTGCCTGAATTGTAGAGACCATCTGTTGCCCATGCAGAATGATTCTTCTTTCTGCCTGCCTAGTTTACTTCAGAGGAAAGATAACATCAAAACATCTAGAACAAAGCAAGCAACAGAAGCTGTTGGATCAGTAAGGCAATGTTATAACTGTCTGCCTGTCAGAGCTTCCATCCTAGACCAGTTGCCAACCAAGGCTTAGGGCCTGATCTGCCCTGCCATGAAATTTAATCTTTAGTTTTCATTTCTCGCACTAGAGTAAAGCTTTTACCCTCCCAATTGCACTCAATGTGGGGTGTCAGGTTTGGTGAGTGCCAATGTCATGAAAACAGTCATCTTGTGTTAATCCTCCAAGCTGGCGTAGTTTTCTGTCAGTTGTTCCTAGTATTAGTCCAGGGTGTTCTAGTTGCACCTTTCATTTCATCAATTTGGCAGCATGTCGTCTGTGCGTTATTTTAATATTATGGAAACAGCAGCATACAGTGATAAAAGATTACCTTCCTTATAAAGCTGAATGGGATGTTTCTAACATTATTTTAAAAACATACAGATAAAAATACAGGCTGGCTAATCTTTTAAACTAAACAGTGAGTGTGAGTGAAAGAGTTTGTAAGAGAGTGTGAGCAAATGGGATAGTGAGTGAATGAGTTTTGTTACAGCATCAGAGATAGACAGGGAGCTACAAGTGAGTATAAAAGATGACTGCTTGAATGAATAAGTGGGTAGTTTATGTGTGTGTGACAGACACAGTGAGAAAAGAGAGATAGTGAAAGAGACAGAAAGATGTACAACATTTGCAGATTTTTCCTCCCTTAACTTTTACAAATGAAAGACTGATCCCTCAAATACTTACAACAATAGGCATGAAGTACTTTTCAACTGTGTGTGGTGTCAGCACTTCACTACACATGCCAAAGGGTCTGTAACAGACAGGGAAAAGGCATGACAACAATAAACCCAGTCAAGAATTATTACAGCTACCACACATCTCAATTATAACCCAAAAAGGTTTCATGTGAAATGACTTGTTTCCAACAAGCAGTCAAATTTATTATTCTTCCTTCCTCTTTTGAGGGGAGTGTGCCATATCGTAACTCAAAGGTCTGGAGCAAGCCACATTTTAACTCAAAAGCCTATTATTAACATTTGGCATGCATATGTATACATTTTACTCCCACTGGACACATTTCATCCATGGTTTTGCCAGGGCAATGGTTTTATTGCCTACTCTTTGCCTACTTTTCAATTACCACAGGATTTTTAATGTGCACAACTTACATACAGGACCTGATGTTTTTAATATTTATCAGAAAGGGCTTAATATCTTATCTTATCAAAGACACCTAGCTTGATGTATGAAATCAACAGAAACTGAGCTTCCTGTACAAATTCCTTGTACAATATTGGGAATGAACCTGACAGCTTCTGAGACAGAAGTGAACACTAAATCTTCCCAGCCATACCTTCTCTATAAGGGTTATTGCACAGCTGATGATATATACATATGAAGTGTTACAGACTTAACATATATTAAGTCACAGTATCTTCCTCTTATTCTCCTAATGTTGAATGAGTTATCTATCTTCTTTAACAAGTGAACCTGGTCCCCACCAAAAAAACTACATCACTGCAGTCTGTCTGGGGGAACGACACATATTTTTTAAAAATCTAATAAAGCATTTAACTACAAGGTCACATTTATTCAGAAGAATGCAACAGACTACACAAAATACCTGGCACAATGTATTAAATGCATTATGAAAAACATATACATTAATTGTACACAAATTTTATACAATAAATATTTGTTAAACTGCACAATAAGCAGTCAAATAAATTTACAATATTTTGTAATATATAAAAACATTAGAAAATTAGCCTTGTCACAGGTCATACTTCAAGTCATAAAACTGCATGCAGCCCACGGGCCACATGTCTGACATACCTGATCTACAGCACAAACCAAATGGTGTTAACAGAACTCAGACACTCATCTCCACACAAGGATACTGTGCAAAATGAACTCTACTTACTTGACCAGATTTGCTACTACAGGAACTGAGAGGGGTGGCCCATTGAAGAACCTCTCTTGTAAAATCTTAAACCCGTCAAGTTTTCCAAAATGATTCACCAGATCTACAAGCCAGCCCTGGTGTGAGTACACAGACATGTGAGTTCAGCTTAATTCTGCTATTCCAAAATTTACACGCAATAAAACTGGATGTTTGCGATCTCTGTGTGTGTGCATGCATACGTGTTGTGTTGTTTGTCCATCAAGAATGATGATGACCATTCATTTCATCCAGTGGGGTTGAAAGTATGGAGCCGTGAGTTCTAAGTTGGCTGATAAGGCCTAATTTGGCTCAAAATGCTCTTTGACAATGTGGGCAAAGAATGCTTGACGTTCCAAGAGAATCTCATGCAGTGGTTTTTCTGTCCTGCCTTTTCTTCACAGCTCTTGCAGTCCTGGTTGCTTCACAAGTGACTGCACCTTTGCGTAATGATGTACGCCACGAATTTCAGTCTTTTGCAGCAGTCTCCCAGGTGTCAAGATTAACTCTAAAAGCTTTCAGTGAGATTTTCAGAGTGTCTTTAAAGCTTTTCCTCTGGCCGCCTTGGGAGCGTTTACCACAACGCAGCTCGCCATAAAAAATTTGTTTAGGGAGCCTGTGATCTGGCATGCGAGTTAAGTGACCAGCCCAGCGAATCTGATTCTTCATTAGTAGAGTGTGGATATTGGGCAGGGACACTCTAGACCTTCAGTGACTGGGATCTTGTCTTGCCATTTAATCTTCAATAGCTTCCTAAGGCAGACTGTCTGGAAGTGGTTTAATTTCCTAGTGTTGAGTTGAGTTAAGAACCGACATCACTGCACTCAGGACATTCCCATACGTGCTCCGTACCCTCGTTCAACAGCCAGCGAAGAGTCCTAGCGTGTCGCTGATAAACAGTTCAGGTTTCACAAGCATATAGCAGTGTGGATAATACAACTGTTTTGTAAACTTTCAGCTTTGTTTGCAGGCTTATTCCATTTCTGTCTCATACATTCTTGTACAGTCTGCCAAAGGCCACGGAGATTCTTGCATTCACTTCGTCATCAATTGTGGCAGCTTATGACACAGTACTGCCAAGATAGGTGAATTTGTCCACAACACTTAGTCTATGACCATTCACCTTGATATTCGACACAGTGTGATTATTCCCTGTAGCTGGCTGGTACATAACGGCACGCATACGTAGTGTTTTGAGAATGGGACAAAGAGAGAAAATGAAGTAACAGGTAACAGTGGATACAGAGAAAGAGAAAATGGAGATGCAGAAATGGAGAGAGTGACAAAAGAGAGAAACATAGTGATAAAAAGATACAAAAAAGAGACAGTGAAACGAGACAAAGAGATGTGAAGAGAAAGATATATAGAATGATAGAGAGATATGGATAGACAGAAGGTGAAACAAAGATATAGATGTACATAGTTATTAATATTTTGTTCCTCAACTTTCAATCCTGATTAAACTCTTATTGACCTAATTTTAATCTTGCTGTACAAAGAAAACATGCCTTGTATGAGAACGAAATCTGTTATTATCCTAGTAACCCATATAGTTCAATACGGTGATATGTACTGTTTGACCTACTTTTCAGTTTCCCGTTCTTTTTAAATAACTCACAAAGCGACATGACTAAAAACCACAAACTGGTTTGAGAAATTACATGCAGATAGTCAAAATTATTTTGTCTATTTTGAGGAAACAATCTTGAATTGGCAAACTTGATGGGGAAAGGGCAAAGGAAGACAAAGTAATTAATACTTGAATGGCTTACATGTGAGATGGTGAAACATGATCGCCCTTGCTTGCCAGCATCATACATGAGATGATTTATAAAGTAAATGATTTTATTGTTTTTAGATCAGGTGAACAATTTTTAATTCCCCCCCCCCCTACTTTTCTTCCACCCTTTTAAAGATATTTACTCAGAAATTGTTCACTTGCTGATAAAATACTTCATCTCACCTTGGGAGTTCTGTGGTCTGGGGGTCGTGCAAAAAGCGCATCATCTGCTAGCTGAGCACCAGATGGCACTGTCTCTGACTGACGAGAGGCATTGTATGTGTGGAATCTGTGATGACAATTGATAATACATTGTAAGTGACATACATTGTAAGTGACATACATTGTAAGTGATAATACATTGTAAGTGATAATACACTGTAAGTAGGCACTACATTTTCGGTTGCCGAACTTTACCAGAGATTTTTTCGCGTTAATTTTCGGTTTCTTGTTTTTGTGTCTCCGATTTAATGAGGTTTAGAGTACTCATGATGTTAAATTTCTTTATTATTTCAAGATCGATTTAAAACAGACACCGATTACTTGATATAGTTTTTCCCTACCCCGCTTTGCGTTGGGCATTTCTGGCGCTTCGAGAATCCTTGTTATACCGGAGAGCCAGACTGTCTATGCGAAGTGGTAAGTAAACCCGTAATTACCCTTTATGAGACATATTACATTGTTATACTATGCATTATTAAATTTAGCATCCATTTTTATGTGTATTTTGTCATTTTTGACCATTTAAGTTGGCAATCAATGTCACACTGAAATTATGAAGATCGCATGCTGTAATACGGTATTTCAATGGCGGGAGATGGCAGTTTTACTCCAGCTAGGAACATCTAATATAGTTATGGAATATTCACAGCGACTAGAATGATAATGAATGCATGTTTACATTCATCAGCCATTATTGTATTTATGTGTAATTTTTCATCACTCTAAATGTACCAGATCATTGATAATTTTTCATCTTTCCAACGGAACATCTTTTGTCAAAATGCATCTACGCTGGCGGCCTCGCATTGACAAGACTGTGTGTTCAGTCCGCGCGCGCGGTCTGACGTCATCACAACATGACGTGGAGATGTATATATCAGTGTGTGTGGGTGTATATATATAAACTGGCAGAGTTATCTTTCCTTGAGTTAGACGGGCTGCTGTGTTAATCTGCCTTGGCATGAGTGTAACCAACAGTTGTATGAGTGTATAGGTAGGGTCACAAAAAGTGAAAAGGTCAAAATCGTTTTTTTCTATATGTTCCTATTAAATGATAAACTTACACACAAACATTAATATCTCGGCTTAAAATTGACCTACAGACTTGAATAAAGTACCGCTGGATTTGATTTTTTCAAGAGGTATCCAACTAAGCTGGTTACATACTTAAAATGCAATTTAGAAAATGTTACTAAAGTGGCTACTGTTTGTAAGTGACATACATTGTAATAATACATTGTAAGTGACATACATTGTAGCACTGCTACAACTAGCTCTAACACTACAGTGCTTGTAGTCATAGCTGGAAATAGAGAAAGAACTAAAACCACATAGAGAAGAGAAGTAGAAATAGACATGAATAATATGGGGAGGACATGGGCGGAGCTGCATGGGGTAGCAGGGCCTAGAGTGAGTTGGTCGAGGGCCTAGCAGGGGATAAAAGTGCAAAAGAAGAAGAAGTCATAGCTGTTAGCCCTGGCACTGTTACCAAGGCAAGAATGCTCCTCCTCCGACTTGTCAGGCAATAAGAAAAGGTTAACCCTAGAACTACCAGGATTTTTTTTAGTAACTAATTAACTAACTAACAAACTATTTAACCCTAGAACTACCCGGATTGTTTATTAACACTGGTTACCAATTGGGTCCATATGGACCCCACCACTTAATATAGTTAAAACTAAACATTTAATGCACATGTTAAAGCAAATTTAATAAACGTAGAAAAAGCAAAAGTTGACACTGGGGTCCATTTGGACACCATGGTAGTTCTAGGGTTAAGTCATCCTCATCTCATAAAGAATTTACTCTGAACACATTGCCAAAAGAATTACTAATAAACTACAAACATTCACTAATTTGTGAATGACTAGAACAGAATGACTAAAATGGTATGACAGAAACACATGTGGAATTCATGGAAGAACCAGATAAATAAAAGTGAATCTAGAGATGAGGAAAATACGATGGCACTGGACAGGACACACACTGAGAAAACCTGAGAATAGTTTAACTAGAATGTCTTTTCTCTTGAACCTACAGGGCAAATGAAACAGACAGAGACTTAAAAACACATGGAGAAAAGAGCACGTGAAGAGACATGGATGAGTATTATGAGGAGGACATGGATGGAGCTGCATGAGACAGCAAAAGATACGACAGCCTGGAGTGAGTTGGTTTATGCTTCAACAGGAGATATTGGGCAGCAGAAGAAGAATAAATGTTGATGCCTACCTCATAATAAAAATAGGCACACAGACAGTAAAACCCAGAATGTTGAAACACTTCGGGGGGGGGGGGGGGGGGGGGGGGGGGGGGGGTTTTTTTTGCAAATTACATCTGTAACCCCTTTGCCACAGAGCAGATTGATTCAATAACCTGTCATTTAATTTTGTGTTTTACATGCATCTGTTGCACACCTGGAATCAAACACAACTGCTGAGCAACTTACTTGCAGGTTGGGTTGAGAACCATAGACAGAAGCTCCAGTAGAGGAAACCAGTCCTGAGACAGCTTGTGCACACACAACTCAATCAGTTTTTCAGCATTCTTCAGGATACATTTCTGTGGGACACAATTGCAAATCTATGATGTGAAGTTCTCCTTTGTATGACTTCCTGAACATCCTTGTGTTATGCATTTCCATGATACAGAAAATGTGAAGAGTATGGAGAAAATTAATATGGAGTTGGGGGAAGAAAATGAACATAGAGTTGGGGGAAGAACACTCAGTCTTAAAATCATCATCACGGCAGCAAGACATTTGCAGAAGATTGCGATCACCATGGCCCGCCAAAAAGTTTGTCTCTTGCCAGTTCTTCTGCCTCATTCATCATAAAGCCCAAGATGTCTGAAATGTCCTGTGTCCATCTTCGTGCTGATCAACTCCACCCTTTTCTTCCAGGAACCACGCATTCCAACAGTATTCTTTCCAAATTAATGTACATTTAATCAGGTCAAGTATTTCAGTTTCCAAGACATGACGCTGCGTATGAGCTATTTTTCTTCGAAATTGACATCTTGTAAAATGTCAGTGTTTCTCTTCTTCTTAGTCCATGCTATTCTAAGAACTTTGTAACATTTAAGCTCAAAAGTCCCAATGTTCTGCTTTAGTGATAATGAAATGGTCCATGACTCACTTCCGTATGTTGCCACAGAAAAGATGTGTGTTCTCACAAATGTGACTGTAACCTGTGTGCTGGTGTTATGCCAAAGATTATTAACACTGTTCAACCTCTGTATTGCCATGGCTAATCTAAGTATGAGTTCTCCTAAACAGTGCCCAATGTTGTTGAGTATGGAGTCAAGATATTCAAAGTCTGTGACATTTTCCATGTCTTCATTGTTGACTGCTATCTTTGGATTGCAGTCTTCACAATTAAAACAAATAATTCGATGTGGAATTAGGTGCTGATGTGCCCGGGAAGGTTAACCCAGTCAACAAATGCCCGCAGAAGTCGATGTGTCTGCCTAATGGTGCAAGAACGCAGCTCTGCTGTAAACAGGCACATCGCAATCACGTCTGAAAAAACTCTTCGTATGAACGCAGAAGACGGTGCTGATGTGCCAGAGACTGGATTTATACTGACCAAGACCTCTCTTGACCTCTACTACAAGGCATCCTGGGCAGACACTATTCATGTTAACAAAGGAAGGATTAACAGAGGTCTTAACTGTCAGTAAAGCTGCCGAGGTGGCCATTGAACTGTTAAAACACTGCCTTGTCTCAGGTAACGACTAGCAACTAGTAAACACACAGCTTAACCTTAATAATTGACAATCACTTAAAACACTACCTAGGACTATCACTTCTAATTCATCCATCAATCCGTTATCTCCTTGAGTGTTCTTGGAATTCACCTCGAGTGATTTTATCCTGCCAAATTTATGCAAGTCATTGCGCAAATCGGATTGTAATAAATCCTCACATGTTCTCTCTTGTTGAAGTCTGCTATTGTGGTGTGGTCTGTGGTCACTCAGTGTGGCATTTGAAATTAGAGGTATCCTTCGTTGACTATTCTTTATATTTGGACATGATCAGTTTTTAATGTGTTAAAATAATGGGCATGCTTCAATGTTGGATGGTTGTGATGGAATAAGTTCTGACGAAGCTGCTTCTGCTGCAGGTGCTCATGCTCATTCTGTGCATGTCCAATAGGGGCAACCCTGTTTCATTTGAGAATTGTCTATTGTGATTTTCTCACAGTCTAATTTCCAGAGAAAGCCCCTCTGCTGCTATTAGCATCGCCACTAACTGAACCACTCTGCTGATCATCTCCTATAGCCAGGCAAGCATCACTGTTGCTATGAAGCCAACTGCTTGCACTGGTATAGGATTGGTGGGTGTTGGCACTGTCGTAAGAATGCTAATGTTTCAGCTGTGAAAAGCCTGTTTCAGGTTGTTACTTCCATCTTGTGGCTTGCTAGAGTTTGACTTGTCTGAATTCTCAATGCTAGCTTCTGATTTCTCTGGATTTCTTGGTCAACTAGGCCCACTGTTGAGAACTAGTCAATTACTTGTTTTGAGTAACCTTGGCACAAAACCAGTCGAAGAGCTGATTTTAATATCTGTTTCTTTGGTCGGTATCATCAAACTTCTCATTTGCTTGCCCTTTTGTTATTCCTTGACAAAAATATTATTGGTTCCAACCATTAACTTCAGCTCCATACTTATCGCAATCCTCGTTATTGACCGCATTAACCAACTTCTGCTCCAAACATTTTAAGGATCCACCCATCTTTCTCAATTATTCAGACTTGCATGCTGTCTGTTCCACTTTTCACATTAGGCAATAAGGAGTATTTTGTGTGATATTCACTGGCACAGGAACGGAGCATAATGGGGACGACCCGTTGCTGTGAAGTTGGAATCCTGACTAACTAACTAACTAACATGTCATCAGAGAAATCAAACTCCTCTTTTTCAGATTAAGTTGTACCAACTACTTCAGAGATTACAGTATTTAGCCTGCCTTGAGATCCAGGTAAATGTCAGATGCTTTTGGAATCATTTGACAAGGTACAGAACCCACCCATCTTGCTTTCCTCAGAAGGTACTCTGCAGGTACTCTCTCTCTCTCTCTCTCTGTATGTGTGTGCACACTTCATACAAGGTGATATTTGCAGTCACAAATATAAAAGTTATTTATTTGTCTAAAACAGACATAACACAGACTTCAACAATTATTCCAAGACTGAGCACACTGCACTGCTTTACATAACATGACAGAGCCACTCTTACATGGATTTCATACTTCCAGCCACTGACAGCTTCATCTGTTAAGATTTTTGTGAAAGAGATTGTTAAGCCTTCACGAAAGAACCTCTGGCATGCCTCACTCCTTGTATCTAATCCTGAAAAGGCAACAAAACCAAGTTTTTAGTCCGCAATGGGAAGCAAATTGCTTGCAAATAGCAATGAAAAATATGTATGTAGACAGAAATTAGTTTCCCTTTTGTGGCAAACATAGCTCTGGGGACTCACCAAGGAGAGATAATGCTGTCAAAGGTACAGGTAAAATACCCCCATGTGGATGTGGATGGCAAGGAAGAACCACCACATTAACTTCAGAAAACTTCATGGAATTCTACAAGAAAATAATTATATATTTTCATATAGTTTTTATCACAGCTGTGTTGGTCAGTGTTTGTTTTGTCCTGTTCCTATGAAGGCTTTAGCCGCAAAGTTTATTTTTTTACTTGTGATCATGTTCTAGTAATGGAAACTGTCTACTTCCCATTTTTTGGTGATTCATTCATTACAAGAAACTAACGATTGCCTGGAAGAAACTACAAAAAAGTAAAATATTATATACAACTATAAGAAAGAGACAAACATCATTCTTTGGTCATGTAACAAGAAGAGAGACGGAAAACATTGTGACAATTGGAAAGATCAGTGGGAGGAGAGGCAGAGGCAGGCTGGGAGAAATGCTGGATGGACTGAGACGGTGGCATGGAAGAATATCATTAGCAAAGTTCCAGAACACCAAGGGCTGGAAGAGGCACATGATGATGTTGAGACAGCAATGACAAATATGTATTTAGACATGATTAGGTTTCTTATGCTTTATATTTAAACTACAACTCATGCAGAAACACTTACAAGACATGTTGAATGACTAAATGGATGGATGGATGGATGGATGGATGAATGTTTGTGATTTACTATGCAATGTTAGTTCAGTAATTTGTCATTGTTTTCTGAATGGTAATTGATACTAAATAACTACATAACTTAATGCAAACTTGCAACAAAAAACCATATGTAACTCTTTAGCAGAATGCTGTATATAAATCTATGATTAAGTGACATGTTTCTCTGTACCTTCTTTGCTCAGCTTAATTGCAGCATCCAGCAAGACTTCTAATTCTCCCTTGGGTAAAACAGGAACAACCCAGCGAGGTCTATTGATCATTTCATCGAGTCTACCCAGCTCTAACAAAGGGAACTCTGGTTCTGCATCTCCTGCACCTTGAACTGGAAGAATGGGGAAAGTGAAGGAGGAAAAATCCATTTATGTTATTCCAACATAAAATACACATATTATTACACTACTTTCATTTATACCTAGTCTTTCTCCTTACATTTCTATCTCTAATATCTTACTGATGATGGAACCAATCTTTCAATGATAGCCATCTCTTACAAATATCCCACCCAGAGTGGAATCGGTCTTTCTATGGCAGCTATCTTTTACTACTACTTTACAGAGAGTGGAACTAGTTTATGATATCCATCTCTAACTATCATCAAAACCAGTCTCGCTATGGCCATCTCTAACTAATATCCTACCAAGTTTGAAACCAGTCTTTATATGATAGCTGTCTCTAACTATTATCCTACTTAGTGTGAAACCAGCTTTTATATGATAGCTGCCTATTACTAATATCCTACCTATTGTAAAACCAGTCTTTATATTCCAACTTCATGACAAAGAGTAACCTCATAATGCTATATTCCTGTGCTAGTGAATATTACAAAAAAATACTCCTCACTGTCCCATGTGAAAAGTGAAACAGACAGACCAACAGCATGCACAGGCATATATGTATAAGGACGCTGCCAGAATGCCAACACAATAGTCTGCCACTAAAATTACAGTTCATCGCTGGAAGCTGCAGTCACTACAAAACCAGCAGTTGCACATACATTACAGCACAAGGCAAAACCAGTCAGTTCAGCAAATGGTCGTCCACCATCTTTCTGAACATGCAGTTCAAAATACAAACCACTGCAGAGAGATTAGAAGCATTCCATTAAAAAAAACCAGCTTACAGTATCGCTCCATGCACTTAACTCAGTAGCTGGGCTACAGAACCATGAATTTCCAGACCAAAATTAGGAAAATTTGTAAGCAAACCATAGTCAGAAGCAAAATCACTCCTAAGGCCTTAACAGCTCAACAGACGATCTGCCATAATAGACAGGAAGTTAAGTTTTTATATGATAGCTGTCTCTTACTCATATTCCACCTTGCATGTAACCAGCATCCTGTCCATGAGGTATCTCCTACCAATCTATTTTATATGGAACCCAACCTTCTCCCTTCCTGTCTATGAGTTATCTCCTAATTATCTACTTTGTAAGGAATCCAGCATTCTTCCCTTCCTCTCTATAACAGCTCATTATCTACTTTGTATGGAATCCAGCCTTTTCCCTTCCTCTCTATAACAGCTCATTCTTACCAATAACCTAACTAGTCTATAACTAATCTTTCTGCTGTCCTGTCAGTGACAGCTATCAGAGCCGGTCTCTTTACCTCTTTAGCCATCTCTAACTAATATTCTACCCAGTGTGGAACTAGTCCTTCTATGACAGCTATCTATTTTTTACTTATATCATTCATACCCAGTGTGGAACCAATCATTTTAAGATGACTATCTCTAAACTAATATCATGCCCAGTGTGGAACCAGTCTCTATATGATAGCTGTCTATTCCTAATAATCCACCTTGGGTGTAACCAGTCTTTATATGATAGCTGTCTCTTACTAATATTCCACCTAGTGTGGAACCATCTTTATATGACAGCTATCTCAAACTAATATCCTACCTAGTATAATAGCACTTAAAAAAGTAATGTAGCAGGTATCTGCTGTGGGTATGTGAAGTGTTAGGACCATCACATTTTTGTAGGCCTGACTGCACAGAGAAATAGATGGCAAGTCCTTACCTCCCTTAGCAAACAATGAGAGCTGGCATAAAACCCTTTTCTGACTGTGCTCATGTCATTGTCAGCTTAACATCCTAACTGTTGTGCCAATGCACCCTCTATCAAGAAAAGTACAAGTCTTTATATGATAGTTAGCTGGTCTGGTTCGCTAGATCAGTTCCGCGTCTAGCGTTCGTGGTCTCGGATGGCTGTGTGAGGTGCACCAAAATGGGATCTTCCCAGCCAACGTGAGTTAGCGAGGCAGGCGTTTCAAGAATGTAACCGCATCGTGCAGCCAGGGTCGTGGTTTGAGCGGGCAAAAGAGCAAAATTTGTACGACCGTTCGACAAAGTCTCGATAAGCGCCCACTCTCTCTCGATGAGTAGTGGGCCTGCAGTCAGTAAGCTGGTATAGCTTTTTTTTTTTGGTCAGTCCTGCCGGCGTAGCTTGAAAGCTCGTCGGTAGGCGTCCAGTGGTTTTGCATGTATCACCTTGTACCGGGAGGGCGCGCTTTAGCGATGCTACTCTTGGCTTGCGTGTGCGTGAACGTCTGTCCGGTCAGTCGCCATGTGCACATTTGCGCTGGAGAGGCTCAATCGTAAATCGGGAGATCTGCTCGCAACTTAGACGAGCAGTATCTTCTGTGGGCAGTTTCTTGCCTCATGTTTGTGTGTGGTCTGTTCTGGCGGTCAGTCCGTCTTCGGTGAAGGAAATCGTGTTGATCCTACAAGTAATCATACGCTCATTTGCTTGTCGCTACGCTTGTCTTAAAACTGAAAATTAAAGGAATTGACGGAAGGGCCCGAGGCTCCCGAGAGCCAATATAAACAGGGATAACTGGCCGTGGCAGCCTAACGTCCACTGCATCTGTGTCCGTCTTCCAGTCGTCTTGCCATGCTCGCCACTGGAGCCAGACGGACACAGACGAGGGAGCGGGGGCGAAGGTGTTGCGCGACCACTTCCTCGCTATACAAAACCAAAGCGCAAGTCATTCGTTCCTCATCAAATCAAAGATGTAGTGTAATGAATGGTCATCGTCAATGAATGGTCAACGTCATTCATGATGGACGAACGAACCAAGAGTGGAACCAGTTTTTTAAAGATACCTTAAGGGCATGCATAAAACTGCCTATATTATTATAATGTATTCCTCCACTGTTTCTCTGTTCGTAGATGGACAATGAATGTCAGCTGCTATTAGATGTTTGTGATGAGTTCCTTTGTCTTTTTACCTCTAACAGCAATATTTATTACCGTATTTTACGGACTATAAGATGCTACGGACTATAAGACGCACCTTAATTTTTAAGCAATTTTTTTTTTTAAATAACATTTTTACCATTTTTATATTAATTTCGAGTATAAGATGCACCTGCATTTTGGAGGCAAGTTTTTGAAGAAAAAAATGCGTCATACTCCGTAAAATACGGTATTTACTTTGGCTGTCCGTGGAAATTGTACATTTCTTCTGCAAAATATTTTTGCGGCTTTCAATAGATTTCCTTGTTTGCTTTCACTAACTGTCTATGGTTACAGTGACAAGTTAAGAATGGTTCTATGTAACACTATTTTCTGACTTCCACATGTTTGTTTGAGGGAGCCCCAGTAGCATAATGACTAGACACTTGTCTGCTGTCCTCATGTTCAACATTAGGGTGGCTATGAATATTTGTAATTGACCTGGGCTCCCAGGTCGACCCAGCCTAAAATAGGTACCACTTAATGTTTTGGGAAGTAAAAGTAGCCAGCAAGATACTAACTACATCACCAATGAAAGGTGATTGATCTATTAAAAATATGATTCTAGCAACATATGCTCAATGTGCCTTTAGGGGTTAAAAGGGACCTTTACTTACTTTACATTTTTGGGGCCTCTAAATTAAAGGACAACATTCTTCGCTGGATTTTGTATTTATATTTTACCTAGCAACTCAAAATGTGTCACTCCTAAATTAAAAGAAAACATAATGTGCCTCTAGATTTCACACCCATAATCTCTTTTCATTTGTCTTGTTGTTGTGTGTGTCATTTATCCATCAAGAATGATGATGACCATTATTTCATCCAGTGGGGTTGAAAGTATGGAGTCGTGAGTTCTAAGATGGCCGATAAGGCCTATTTTGGCTCAAAATATTCTTTGACAATGTGGGCAAACAATGCTTGACGTTCCATGAGGAGGATCTCCTGCAGTGGTTTTTCTGTCCTGCCTTTTCTTCACAGCTCTTGCAGTCCTGGTTGCTTCACAAGTGACTGCACCCTTATGTAATGATGTACGCCATGAATTATGGTCTTTAGCCGCAGTCTCCCAGGTGTCAAGATGAATTCCAAAAGCTTTCAGTGAGATTTTCAGTGTGTCTTTAAAGCGTTTCCTCTGGCCGCCTTGGGAGCGTTTACCCCAACGCAGCTCGCCGTAAAAATTTCGTTTAGGGAGCCTGTGATCTGGCATACGAGTTAAGTGACCAGCCCAGCGAATCTGATTCTTCATTAGTAGAATGTGGATACTGGGCATGGATGCTCTTTCTAGAACTTCAGTGTTAGGGATCTTATCTTGCCATTTAATCTTAATAGCTTCCTAAGGCAGACTGTGTAGAAGTGGTTTAATTTCCTAGCATGTCGCTGATAAACAGTCCATGTTTCACAAGCATATAGCAGTGTGGATAATACAACTGCTTTATAGACTTTCAGCTTTTCATTTGTCTTACACAGTAAGAAACAACCAAATACAATCTGTCTATATAACTAACTCAAACATTCAATAAATTTACAATCACTATCAGGTAACAGGACTTTTACAGAATATCGCTCTCATTATAACCCCTCAGAAAGAGTCTTGATCTCTCACCAGATCCCCTGCCTTATGCATTTCCATACCCAGGGTGTCTTTACTATCTTGTGTCCACTGTCATGATAGCCGGTCTCTGCCTTACCTTCCAGAAACTGCCTTTTATATTATTACTGTTCTGTCTAATCCATTGTGATGTTTGATGTGGCTACAGAATGTTAGTTCCTAGACATGATACTGTTTACGAGTCATTTTTTTTTCTCCAATGTTATAATCTCATAGAATGACAGTACTGTTTTTTCTTCTTAATCCACAGTAATTTAAGAACTGTTCCGTAATACTTAATTTAAAAATTCTCAATTTTCTTTAGTGTGTGAGCTCTTGCAAGATTCCACATTCATATGTATGTTGCCACACAGATGTATATTCTCATGATTATCACTTTTATGTGTCTTCTTGTGTTGTGCAAAAGGTTTGTCATGTTGTTTAACCTCTGCAATGCTGTAACCAGAATCCTGACATCGTTTAAGTGGTTTCCATTGTTGCTAATTGTGGAGAAAAGGTTTGTATTTATTTTTATGTATAATATATTATGATAATACTTTTTACTTTTCACTGGAACAAGATGTAAACTCAGCTTGCTGTTATCTTGGATTTGTTTGAGGTATGAGGTGTAAATATCTGTATGCGAACTCACACAAAATGTATAAAAAATCTGCCTGCCCTATTGGACATGCACTGTATAAGCATGAGCACTTGTATCAGGAGCAGCTTTGTCAGAACTTAGTCTATTACAACAATCCAGCTTTAAAGCATGCATATCATTACAGTACATATGAAAAACTTATCATGTCCAAATATAAAGAACAGGGTCAACGAATGATACCCCTACATTCAAAACGCACTGATATTAAGATTTCTAATTAAATTAAACCAATATAACTTAAATATATAAATCATCATCAATATCATTCTTCTTCTGCATTTTATCCCCCATTGGCGCATAGGCCTCAACCAAACCCCGCCAAGCCACCCTAGCTTTAGCTATGTCCCGCAATTCTCTCTACGCCCTCCATAAATAATTCATTTCTGTAATTCTTTTTCCCATGTGTTTTTAGATCTGCCGATATTTTACTTGCCTTGTGTGTCCCAGATAAGAGAATGACAAGTTACACTGCCTCAGGTTTTCTCAGAATATGTCTTACCCAGTGCTGCCAATGTCTTTTCCTCACCTCTTGGTTCACTGGAACCTGTTTATTTCTTCTTCTTCTTCTTCTTCTGCGCTCATCCGGAGAGTTTTTTCACACGTGATTGCGTTGTGCCTGTTTACAGCAGAGCTGCGTTCTTGCGCCGTTAGGCCGACACATCCGACTTCTGCGAGCATTTGTTGACCTGGGTTTTAGTTCTCTCCATGAGCTCTATGTTGGTGATTCTGTCATACCATTTTATTCCCACTATTCTGTGCAGGCACCAATCAGTGAAAGTTTGCAGTTTATTAGTAATTCTTTTAGTTGTTCTCCATGTTTCTTCTTCTTCTTCTTCTTCGTTCATCCTGAGTTTTTTTTCGGATGTGATTGCGTTGTGCCTGTTTACAGCAGAGCTGCGTTCTTGCGCCGTTAGGCCGACACATCCGACTTCTGCGGGCATTTGTTGACCGGGTTAACCTTCCCGGGCCCCATGTTTCTAACCCATACAATAGTAGTGATTTAACACGAGTTAAACATTTTAAGTTTCGTGATAAGTTTATCTCTATTTGTTCCCCCATTTTTGTCTACACTGCTTTCTAAATAGGTGTAAGATTCTGCCTCTTGAAGTGAGGTTTCACCAAGGAAGATCAGGTTGTTATTTGCTAGATTTAATCTCATTATCTTTATCATCTTTTATTTATAGCTAGCACTACCATGATATCTTATTCATCATATTCATCACTTTATTGACCATTGTATTATTCATGTTTGTCATCACATTAAAAGTTCCTCGGCAGTTGGATATCAAAGAAGAGTTGGCTGAAAAGACCACTATCTAAACAAAATTACAAAAAATTAGATAAACATACCCACAAACAAGAATATGTCTAGCAAGTGTGGGTCTTGTATACACATACTGGGATCCTCGATGGTGCTACAGAGTTTATGCACTGTACTGAAAACCTCCTAAAGTGATCTACAGGAGGAGGCTGAAGCACTTATGGAGGCTCAGTGTGCAATGCAGGTAATCCTTTACAAACTAACAAAGATAAAGGTAGTTCCACAGAAGATACTGCCACTTGAAGCCTTCACATATTCTAGGCCATGCCTTATGAAATAGGGTGACCAGTTCCATCCCTTGCTTCCTTTCTTTTGAAGACAATTTCCAGAAAATAGCCTGAAACCCATTTGTATCAGGCTGGGTCCACCCCAAAGCCATATTGGTCAGGGGAAAAAAACCTGCCTCTGCTGGGGATTGAACCCAGACTACTGTCTTGACAGACAAGAGCACTAACTACTAAGCCACGGCAGCTCCTTACAAACTATGTCAATCTAAAACACTGGAATATACAAACTACACACCTGCTGTGTCGCC
Organism: Cepaea hortensis; assembly: GCA_963921405.1. Lineage (NCBI taxonomy): Eukaryota > Metazoa > Mollusca > Gastropoda > Stylommatophora > Helicidae > Cepaea > Cepaea hortensis. The sequence goes on from OY992888.1 coordinate 37,981,060, forward strand.
TCCACCTGACGCTGGCACAGAGACAGCAGCCGCCTCTCCTTCCTCAGTTGGTGGAAGTGCAGTCACTACAGCATTTGTAGAATCCACAGAGGTACTTTCCGTGGCAACCGTAGTGGTGCTACTGCCAGATGCTGTTGTTGTCACTGTTGTTGTTGACGTCTGACTTTGCTGTGCTGTAGTGACACCCGGCGGTTGCTGCTGCTGCTGAGGTGGTTGTAAACTGGGAGTGGTGGCATTGTCCTGTATTGCATCCCCACCTGCTGAGCTTGGGTGCATTTTTATGGTCATCCTCTTCGACCTTATTTGATACTGCAAAAATTTACAAGAATGTAATATTACAAACAGGCGGACAAGATCATTGAATTTCTAATTTGACAGCATCTGCAGTTGGTCTTATCCCAGATTAACCTGTCCTCTGGAGTAAACTAGGCAGGCCGAGAGAGGGATCATGCTGCATGGGCAACTCATGGCCTCTGCAATTCAGCCGAGGATTTTTGCCATGGAGAGGTTAACTCCATCCCTGGTCTTCACCACGGGTTGTAGTTATGTTGTTTTGTTTTTTTTTTGGTTTTTTTTTTTAAAGCGCAATGTAACAAACTGTCATCTATCAAGACTGCAGGGTGCCAGTAAATATTACAAAACAGCGAAGGAAAATATTGCAAACTATCTCCCAACTCAAAGCTCCCTAATCTAGATCTGTCAAAAGCCTAGTTAAACATCTGACTTTTTGCTTCATTCTACTCGATTCATTTTTATAGCAGGTGCTGACAATATATTATTACGCCTTAATTCTTTCCATTCCCAAAAATTCACTATGTGTGACTGGCTATTCTTGATGTGTAGCTAGCATATCATGTGAGATTGTATCTTTATGTGTATCTATCAACAAGCCATGTGAGATTGTATCTTTATGTGTATCTATCAACAAGCCAAGTGAGATTGTATCTTTATGTGTATCTATCAACAAGCCATGTGAGATTGTATCTTTATGTGTATCTATCAACAAGATATAGATATATGAGATTGTATCTTTATGTGTATCTATCAACAAGATATATGAGATTGTATCCTTATGTGTATCAATCAACAAGTCATGTGAGATTGTATCTTTATGTGTATCAATCAACAAGTCATGTGAGATTGTATCTTTATGTGTACAAATCAACAAGTCATGTGTGACTTATCTTCATGTGTATCAATTCATGTGCCATTGTGAGATTGTATCCTTATGTGAATCAATCAACAAGTCATGTGAGATTGTATCTTTATGTGTATCTATCAACAAGCCATGTGAGATTGTATCTTTATGTGTATCTATCAACAAGCCTTGTGAGATTGTATCTTTATGTGTATCTATCAACAAGATATAGATATATGAGATTGTATCCTTATGTGTATCAATCAACAAGTCATGTGAGATTGTATCTTTATGTGTATCAATCAACAAGTCATGTGAGATTGTATCCTTATGTGTATCTATCAACAAGCCATGTGAGATTGTATCTTTATGTGTATCTATCAATGTGTCATGTGAGATTGTATCTTTATGTGTATCTATCAACAAGCCTTGTGAGATTGTATCTTTATGTGTATCTATCAACAAGATATAGATATATGAGATTGTATCTTTATGTGTATCTATCAACAAGATATATGAGATTGTATCCTTATGTGTATCTATCAACAAGATATAGATATATGAGATTGTATCTTTATGTGTATCTATCAACAAGCCATGTGAGATTGTATCTTTATGTGTATCTATCAACGTGTCGTGTGAGATTGTATCTTTATGTGTATCTATCAACAAGCCTTGTGAGATTGTATCTTTATGTGTATCTATCAACAAGATATAGATATATGAGATTGTATCTTTATGTGTATCTATCAACAAGATATATGAGATTGTATCCTTATGTGTATCAATCAACAAGTCATGTGAGATTGTATCTTTATGTGTATCAATCAACAAGTCATGTGAGATTGTATCCTTATGTGTATCAATCAACAAGTCATGTGATATTGTATCTTTATGTGTATCAATCAACAAGTCATGTGAGATTGTATCTTTATGTGTATCTATCAACAAGATATAGATATATGAGATTGTATCCTTATGTGTATCAATCAACAAGTCATGTGAGATTGTATCTTTATGTGTATCTATCAACAAGCCATGTGAGATTGTATCCTTATGTGTATCAATCAACAAGTCATGTGATATTGTATCTTTATGTGTACAAATCAACAAGTCATGTGTGACTTATCTTCATGTGTATCAATTCATGTGCCATTGTGAGATTGTATCCTTATGTGTATCAATCAACAAGTCATGTGAGATTGTATCTTTATGTTTATTAATCAACAAGTCATTCATATGAGATTGTATCCTTATGTGAATCAATCAACAAGTCATGTGAGATTGTATCATTATGTGTATCAATCAGTGTGGCATGTGAGATTGTATCCTTTTGAGTATCAATCAAAAGGTCATGTGAGATTGTATCTTTACGGGTATCAATCAACAAGCCATGTGAGATTGTATTTCTTACATTTACTCAAGAGTATCATCATCATCCAGTGACTTGTCCTGAGCAGAACTCCCCCCCCCCCCCCCCCATATAGTCTAAATGTCTCTCTATTATAAGCCAGATGTCCTACAGCAGTGGTTCTCAACCTTTTTTGGCCCATGCCCCCCTTCATCATATTTTCAGAACGTCATCCCCCCCCCCCCTTTCGTATTTCCTACCTAAAAATTTGGCCCGTGCCCCCCTTCACCATATTTTCAGAACGTCATTCCACCCTTTCGTATTTTCTACCTAAAAATCCCGCCCCGCCCCTACACAGTATATGTAATAATAGAAGCTAAATTTAATAGCACATACTAAAACAAGTCTAGACGTCCTCATAAAACAAGATTTGTGGGTCTACTTACTTTATAAAATGAATTTCAGAAGGGTGAGACGTACAGAACCGTACAGTATGAAGGGAAAAACAATATTAAGTAATCGGTTCTTGTATTAACGCGATCTTGAAACAATCTTAATTACCCCCCTGGAAACCCTAAAATTCCCCACCGGTTGAGAACCACTGTCCTACACCATAAGTAATGTATCTATCTCATCTTTAATTCATCTACACTGTGACCTTTTGCTTCCATGATATACTTCCCTCCACTGTTATCTTTTCCTGACATGCATACATTTTTACATACCCAAAATATTTAACTTTCCTCAATTTTATTTTGGGTTAGATAACCAATCTTCTTCAATGTCATGTTTTTGTCACGTATATCTGTTTATCTTATTCATCCAATAAATCTGTAAGACTCTTCTGTAACACTAACATTCAAAGGTGCATTTGTGCTTCTAAGCTGATTTGCATAGTATACCAAATAAATATAACATTTTTTAACAAGGTGCGTACGGTTCCAAATTACTGTTATATAGCAGGGGCGCAGAGTTGGAGTGAGCACCCAACTTTGCAAAATACCCCACTGCTTATGCATTCGTCATCTCTGGCAGCAAAATTCAAACTTCTCTTCACCTCTGGCAGCAAAATTCAAAATTCTGGCCTTCACATGGCAGAACTGGTTTAACTACCAGTCTCTGGCGCCGTAAAAATGTTTTAAAAAAAAATAAAATAGAATGCTCTAGAAATGTATGTATGTATGTATATACATACATGCAGACCCGTTTGTACATGCATACATATCAGCATACTTATCTACACTGAACTAAGACCACAGTCTATTCTAGTAAAGGAAAGGTCTGAAGACAGGGACAACCAGACAGGAGGCACTCCACAGAAATCAGGATGCCACGCAAATACACCATGAAATATGTTAATTAATGCAAAACGTAATGGTACTCGCCCTGCTAAGGACCCCCAGGCAGGTGAAGTGCCGGGTCCTATGCCTTGAAAGGGTCCAACGACAACTACTGGAGGTCCTTCTCCAATGTCCTGTGGAGCCAGGGGACCTGAGAATAGAGCGTCTGGCCATACCAAACAAAGACTAACCATAATGCGCTCAATTACTACTGTCCACAGGCACTGGACACACTACCATTACAAGAAAAAATGATTGTGTGTGGCGATTTCAATAGCCACTCGCAGAGCTGGGGCTATGATCACTTGGACCAGAGAGGAGAGAGACTAGAAGACTGGCAGGAAGAGAATAAATTCATCTTGATTAACAAGCCGTCTGACCCACATACTTTCTACTCGAGATCATGGCACACTACAACTACACCTGACCTGGCTTTTCATTCACCAGACCTGGAGTGGAACATTACATGAATCGTTGGGAAACAACTTGGTGGCAGTGACCATTGGCCAGTCTTTCTAACTGTAGAAAATGAGCTTGTAAGTGAAAGCAGCACCCTCTCGAGGTGGAACTACAAGAAAGCAGACTGGGTAATGTACAAGCATCGCACCAGCATACTAGTTAGAAACCTGAATACTGAGAAAGACATAAATAAAGTAGCTGAAGAGTTTGGGAAATGTATACTACAGGCAGCGCGAGAAACAGTACCAAGAGGAGCCCGTAAACATTATAGACCCTACTGGAGTCCTTTGCATTACGATGTGTTTGTGTGTTTGTTATTTGACCTATGCTGGTTTAATATAAATTATGAGACCTATGGTGATATCTCAATGGTTTGATACGAATTCTGTCCGTATTCCATAGTTGTTTGGTTCATGTGTATGATAGACACGACCAATGACGACACTTTTTTGGAGTGTCTAGTTGGTCGTGCGTCGAAGTACACTTGTTCTTGCAGCGAGGCGACATCGTCATGTGGAGGCAACAGGTTCGACCCCGGTCGGTAACTATTACAGCTTTCAGATTTTATGTTGTCTAGTGCGTCTTCTAATCTCTATTTCCTTCTTCTTCTTCTGTGAGCCCCAAATAATACTATGTGTGTCTATTTATGTAATCGTCCTACTGGAGTAGTGAACTGAAACAGTTGCATAATGAAGTGGAAGTGTGTAGAAAGCAAGCAGAGGTCAAACCCAGCCAAGAGCACCAAAATAAATACCAGCATGCAAAAGCCAAATTTCAAAAGGCCAAGCTGCAGGCTAGACGGAAAAGCTGAAAACTTTGAAAGAGACACAAGGAAGTTGTGGAAGCTAATAAAACAACTTAACGATAAGGGCACATGGAGAAACTCAAAAATTGCACTACATAAAGACGGAAACAACAGGAAAGCAAGCAGCTGACCATTTTGCGGACTCATTCGCAAAAGATAACAATATCAAAATTAGCCCAGAGGAACAACAAGAGATTCGAGAGAAATGGCAACATACAGGACAGAATGAAACAGTACATGAGGTTCTGGAGGCACCTATCACAATCAGCGAACTAGAGCTAGCCATATCAAAACTGAAAGTGATAAAATCACCAGGAGCTGATGGTATCTTCAATGAAATGATCACGAACCTAGGAACAAAGGCCAAAGCAAAGCTGTTGCAGATCTTCAATAACAGCTGGACCTTAGGCAGTGTTCCACAAGCCTGGAGAGAAGCAATCATGATACCCCTCCTAAACCCGTTCCACTGCCTCTAGCTGCAGACCAATTAGCCTCACCAGCCGTCTCTGCAAAACAATGGAGCGCATCATTAATAACAGACTGAAGTGGTACACTGAAAGCGAAAACATTCTTTTGCCACAGCAGGCTGGCTTTAGGCAGTGTTACTCTATGGAAGATTAGACAACCTACCTCTCTCAAGAAATTTAGGATGCATTCCAAGAGAAGAAACTGGTTCTTGCGGCATGGATAGATCTAAAGAAAGCCTTTGACAAAGTCTGGAAAGAAGGCCTGATGAAGAAACTGGGAAAATATAAAGTCAATGGAAAAATGTACAAATGGGTGAAAGCATACTTGCACAACAGAAGAGGCCGAGTACAGATAGATGGATTCAAGAGCAAGAAAGTACTACTGCGTCACGGTGTACCCCAGGGTGGGGTACTGTCCCCCACACTTATTCTTATCTTCATCAATGATCTTGTTGCTAAATTACCACATGGAATTAAAGTGGCAATGTACAAGATAACCTGGTCCTATGGAGCAAAGATGAACATGCATCAGTGGCCACCAGATCGCTACAAAGAGCTGCAGATGCATTAGTTGCATGGGCAAATAGATGGTGTGTCAGCATAAACATTGTCAAGTGCAGCACCACCCTATTTAATCTCTCCAAAACAAAAGGCAGGCATCATCCAGATAAATGGAATACCCCTTGAGAAGATAAAGAACCAACATACCTTGGCGTAACATTTGATGACAGGCTGACATGGAGAAAACACAACAAAGCAGTAGCAAAAGCCAGAAGGAAAATAGCCATCCTAAGAAAACTAAATGGAACCACATGGGCAGCCAGTGGGAATATACTTAGCAAAGTTTATCAACAGAGCATTCGACCACACCTGGAATATGGGTCAACTGTGTGGTGTTCAGCATCAGAAACCACACTACAAGAACTGGACAAGGTGCAAAATCAAGCACTTAGAGTCACCACAGGAGGGATGAGATCAACCCCTATAGTCGAGATGGAGAAGATGGGGAGGACACAAGCACTGATTGAGCACAGAGATATGAAAACGCTAATACAAGCAGAAAAGTTTCTCAGCTTGCCAGGCCACCCTATAAAGAACAGATTTGAAAACTTAGCTATGGGGCGGTTGAAAAGAAGCAGTTTTATCCACCAGGCCAAACAACTCTGCAGAGAAACCACCGATCTGCCTATAGTTGGTATACCCTGAAAACTATACCAGAGCAAGCTCTATGGAAAGATGAACATAGACTCTCACTACAAATTCAGACAAAAGTGAGAGGAATATTTGATAAGGAAGAACAGAACACTGTACAGCACAGAACAGCCACTCTCAGCTTCCTTGATGAAGAATACACACAGGACCTCTGGATCCGAGTCTACACAGATGGGTCAGCACAAAATGCTGTTCGAAATGGAGGAGCAGAAGTGTACATAGAATACCCAAATAATACTAGGAACACGGCCAGAGTACCCACAGGAAAGTACTGCCATGATGCAGAAATCCAGGCAATCAAGATAGCAACAGAGAAATTACTAAATACCAGCCATGGTACACAACCTGTGGTGCTGTTGACAGATGCAAACTAAGTACTTGAGGCGCAGACAGCAGATCACATACTCCAAGACTGCCCAAAATATGACATATATAGGCAAACTTTCTGGCCTGGAGAAACAACAGTGGAAGATAAACTATATGGACCAATGAGTGAACTAATAAAGACAGTTAAGTTCATATAAGAGACAACATTGCAGTTATAAACACATTTCAAGCGAACAAAAGAAGAAGAACAAGGTGTGTTCATGTCATATAAAACAGTTAAGATAGTAATTAGATAGATTTCAACAGATAACAATGCATTATTGTGGATTGTATAAAACACCTTATATGGTTGTTAGAAGAATCTCCCCATCATGACACTGTAATACTGTGGATCATATAAAACAGCTAAGACAATAAGTAGATAGATCTCCAACAGACAACAATGCAGTACTGTGGATTACACAAACCATTTGAAACAGTAATTAAATAGATCTGCCCCAGGCAACAATGCAGTACTATGGATTATATAAAACAGCGGAGACAGTAATTAGACAGATCTCCCCAAAACAACAGTGCAGAATTGTGTATCATAAAACAGCCAAGACAATAATTACATAAATCTCTCCCTGACAACAATGCAGTACTGTGGAATAGATAAAACAGCTGAGACAATAATTATATAGATCTCCCTCAGACAACAATGCAGTATTATGGATTATATAAAACAGCTGAGTAAATCTCCCACAGATAACAATGCAGTATTGTGGATTATATAAAACAGCTGAGTAAATCTTCCCCAGACAACAATGCAGTATTGTGGATTATATAAAACAGCTGATGAAATCTCCCCCAGACAACAATGCAGTATTGTGGATTATATAAAACAGCTGAGTAAATCTCCCCCAGACAACAATGCAGTATTATGGATTATATAAAACAGCTGATTTAATCTCCCCCTGATTTAATCTCCCCCAGACAACAATGCAGTATTGTGGATTATATAAAACAGCTGAGTAAATCTCCCCCAGACAACAATGCAGTATTGTAGATTATATAAAACAGCTGAGTAAATCTTCCCCAGACAACAATGCAGTATTGTGGATTATATAAAACAGCTGAGTAAATCTTCCCCAGACAACAATGCTGTATTGTGGATTATATAAAACAGCTGAGTAAATCTCCCCCAGACGACAATGCAGTATTGTGGATTAAATAAAACAGCTGAGACAGTAATTAGATAGATCTCCCCCAGACAACAATGCAGTTGTGGATTATACAAAACAGTTGAGACAGTAATTAGATAGATCTCCCCTAGACAACAATGTAGTACTGTGGATTATATAAAACAGCTGAGATAGTAATTATATAGATCTCCCTCAGACAACAATGCAATACTGTGGATTATATAAAACAGCTGAGGCAGTAATTATATAGATCTCCCCCCAAGACAACAATGCAGTACTGTGGATTATATAAAACAGCTGAGAGTAGTAATTAGATAGATCTCCCCCAGACAACAATGCAGTAATTGTGGATTATATAAAACAGCTGACAGTAGTAATTAGATAGATCTCCTTCCCCCCCCCCCCCCCCCCCCCCAGACAATGCAGTAATTGTGGATTATATAAAACGGCTGAGAGTAGTAATTAGATAGATCTCCCCCAGACAACAATGCAGTAATTGTGGATTATATAAAACAGCTGAGACAGTAAGTAGATAGATCTTGCCCAGAAAACAATGCAGTACTGTGGATTATTTAAATCAGCTGAAACAGTAATTAGATTTATCTCCCTCAGATAATAATGCAGTACTGTGGATTATATAAAACATGAGACAGTAATTAGATAGATCTCCCCCAGACAACAATGCAGTACTGTGGATTATATAAAACAGCTGAGACAGTAATTCAGTAATGAGATGGATCTCCCACAGACAATGCTGTTCTGTGGATTATATAAAACATGAGACAGTAATTAGATAGATCTCCCCCAGACAACAATGCAGTACTGTGGATTATATAAAACAGCTGAGACAGTAATTCAGTAATGAGATGGATCTCCCACAGACAATGCTGTACTGTGGATTATATAAAACATATGAGACAGTAATTAGATAGATCTCCCCCAAACAATGCAGTACTGTGGATTATATAAAATAGCTGAGGTATTAGTTAGACAGATCTTCCCCCAGACAACAATGCAGTACTGTGTATCATAGAAAACAGCTGAGACTGTAGTCAGAAGAATCTCCCCATCACGACACTGCAGTACTGTGATCTTATAAAACAGCTACGGCTAACACAGTAATTAGACAGATTAATCTCTCTCTCTCTCTTTCTCTCTCTCATACACACACACACAACCACCACACCCCACCCCACCATTGTAGTATTGTAGATCATATAAAACAGGCTAAGTAAGTATAAAGATCTTTCCCACAATAGACTATGTTTTATGCCAAATGTAGAAGATCTCAAAATATTATTTTCCTGTATATCCTTGGTGTAAAGAAGAGCAACAAATAAAGAATTGCTTTACTTTGCTTCCTCTGATAGTTAACTCTTAAAGGACATTTCTTCTGTCTCTTTCTTCTACATTTAAGACTTCTGAAATATAGGCCGGTCTCCCTGGTCTAGGGGTTACACAACTTTCTCCGTAATCCCGTATGCTCTCGTGAGTAACGTGACGTGCGTGAGAATTGGTAGTGGTTCTCTCCACGTCGGTAACTTACGGTGTATGTAAGCCGGACGCTCAGAAAGCAATGGCAAACTACTGAGCGTAATCTTGCCAAGAAATCAACAGTCAGCTGAAAGATGCTGATGTTGACAGCGATGTCATGTAAAAAGGATATGCAAAAAAACAAAACAAAAAACTGAAGTTTAGGGCCCCAACCACATATGCAAGCCATTTACAGGCCAGTTCACGGTTGGCTGGATGCTGAATTTTTCTATGGTCAAAAGTATTCAGCCTTGCACCAACCCTCTTTAGTCATCTGTTATGACCTGCATAGGAGGTTAATGCTGATATTCTTTACTTTCTATTTGGGAACCCAGTAATATGTGGGCAAAAAGACATATAGGTTTGCTCCAGAGATGGCTGAATGGATGCTCACTGTTTTAATTTTCATGTATTGTTAGCAGTTTTAAGGTCAGTTATTTTCAAGATTTCTAAATTATACATGATATTCAAATATATTTAATTTTTTGTAAATGAAGGCCAGGACAAACCAAAATTATTTTGGTAGAAATTAATATATTTTTTAAAATGAAGGCCAGGACAAACCAAAATTATTTTGGTAGAAATTAATGACCAAATCGTTAGTTGCATGTCCTTTACAGGACATCACAATCAACCCCAGCATTTATAGGCTGTTTGTGACGTTCTGGGCAATTTTACATTCAGTAGTTTGCCATTGCCGATCTCCCTGGCTTAGGAGTTAAACGACTTTCTCCATAATCCCGTTTATCCACGTAGGGTAACACAGCGTGCAAGAATTGGTAGCGGTTCTCGCCGCGTTGGTGACTTACGGGATAAGTGAGCTGGCCGCTCAGAAAGCAATGGCAAACTACTGAGCGTTATCTTGCCAAGAAATCAACAATCAGCTGAAAGATGCTGATGTTGACAGTGATGTCTTGTAAAGGATGTGCGGGGGATGGGGGGGGGGGGGGGGGAGTTGTCTCCCATTGCTTTCTGAACAGCTGATGCTTATAACAATTGTAAACAATCAACTCAAAACTCCCAAACTATCATGTGCAGCTGACTTCAAACCTGTCTTGCCAAGATTGTGAAACTGCATTTACCCCAAGTCACAAATGCAGACAACTAAAAAGTAGCAGTCCCAAATACAGTATTTCATTCTTCTAGGTGATTTTGTTTTCAAATTGTAGTTCTTGAACTACTGTATTATTTTTTGGCTGGCTTCAGTAACAATCAACACAAGTCATTTTAACATTGCTATATATATATATATCCTATATATAATCTAATTTCAATACTATCGCTTTCTCCTTTTTATCTACAAATAAAAATGAGAAATTCTATGAAGATGATTATTACCTTAGGACACAAAACATGGAAACAATGATTGAATTCGGTGTTGACATGGAAATTTGGTCAAATATATGTGATCATGGATGAAAGTATAGTGCAAATGTAACTGGTACAGGGAGAAAAGAAGAAAAAAATGTATGATTCACTTGGTCACTTCGACTGTGACGGGAAGTAAACTGTCACAGTTTTAAATTGCTCTTGATTAGTAATAATAATATGCTACAAACTGTCATTAGAAGTGATATATGTGTAAGAAAAGTACTATAAGAACAGTTCATATCTGTAAAAGTACTAAAATGTTAATCAAAAAGTCACTCTGCTCTTGATAAAGATATTTAATATTTGAACATTCTTTTCAAAAGGCTGAAAAGAACAAACCAACAACAGCAGATAATGAGATCTTCTCAACCTGAGAGGTGGTAGTGAAACTGCCCATTAAGAGTGTGAGGTAATAAGACCACACATAAACTTAGCCATGGATGATATTAGAAATGGGATAACCAGGTACCTTATCTTATTATGCCTTTTTCCTTCAAGGAGAAATGTCTGGCATCGACTTTACAGCCAAAACTATGGAACTACCACTGCTCAGACTCCACAGAGTTGAATCAATAACTATGATGAATGACAGTGCATGATTTCTGGTGTAAACACGGCTATTGTCTTGAATTTCATGCATCTTCACATAGTAGTTTCAAATAAGTTTAGTTTATCTCAAGATAAAACGTTTTATGTCCAAGAATTTGCTTCGTAGTTGCAGAAAATGCTCAGTGTAAGTGGGAAACCCCGGATTCACTTCATTAAAAATGGCCGACAATATCAAAACGGTAATATTTCACATTATAGTTACTTTTAACCGTAAACCGTGTGATATATCGTTACCTAGCTCTTCGTGGGAATGGGATGGTGTTGATGACAGCACATCAGTTCCACATTTGCCACACGTAAATGTGCTCAGCTACGATATTTACAATCTGATTTCCTCAATATAAGTTAGCACACACAATGGGCTAAAAATACACTACACTGTAGTATTATGGTAATGAACAAGTCTCGTCAGCCCGAGACTTCAAGACACATTACAATTAATGCATCATTTTACATTAATATATGTCGATTACATATTCTTTGCAGACTTTGTTAAATTTTTTAAATAATGGCAATGTTTTCGTATAATTTCAAAAAATATAAATTATTTCTTTAGTCGCAAAATGGAGGGTTTTCTTAAAAAGTGTACTCTTCCTTGTAATTGTAACCAAGCACCAGAGCAGTTTTCACGTTCCACATTGGTATGATAATTGAAAGTTAGTTGCTTGTCCTTTACAGGACGTCGCAATAAACATCATCATTTGTTTTCTGTTTATAATTTCCCAAGCAATGTTTACGCTCAGTAGTTTGCCATTGATTTCTGAACTACCGATGCCCAAACCATCGAAATCAACGCAATACTGTCTGTTTGAAAAAGTTTTTGCAGCTGATTTCAAACTCTCGACTTAGGTATATCTGAGAATTGTGAAACGCGTTCATTGCCCCTCATCACAGTGTCGTGTGGTATGATAGAAGTGTTTAAAATCAGAAGAAGAAAAAAACTAAACACGAAGATACTAAATCAGAACACGACGGGCAGATGTGAGCTGGGCAGAAATGCGCAAACGAGAATTCTCCGAACTCTGAACAGGACATCCTTGTTCGTGCTCCCTGTTGGAATAGACGCATAGCTATCGTTGATAAGTGAAGAAGAAGAGGAAGAATAGTCTAGCGTTACCCTTGTCTCTCCACCTTGAAGTGGTAGCGGCTTGCGTGTTTCAATGACCCCAAGACCTATTCCGTCGTAGGGTCACCCTTGTCGGACAGGTCAAGGGATAGGGACCCGACGAAGTGGGACACACACCTGCTGCCTTATTTTTTTTTTTTTTTGGTGTGTGCTTATCCTTTACAGGACATCGCTGTCAACAGCAGCATCTTTCAGCTGTCTGTTGATTTCTTGGCAAGATTACGCTCAGTAGTTTGCCATTGCTTTCTGGGCGGCCGGCTCAGTATCCCGCAAGTCACTAGCGGGGGTCGAACCGCTCCAAGTTCTCTCCCGCTACGAGACTCTGCGTGATAAACGGGATTACGGAGAAAGTGTTGTAACCCCTCAGCCAGAGAGACCGGCTGCTGCCTTATACTATAATTATAATAGACTGAGGTCTAAGGCTAGGGAAAGAAAATCCGGGGGGGGGGGGGGGGGCTGAAAAATGTGTGTGTTTTTTTTTTGTTTTTAATTTGGATGCACAGATACAGTCTTGACGGAACATTGCATACTAACTCGCTTTATGCTAACGTCACCAATGTAAAAAGAAAGAATTGTGCTAATTATGTGATGTCCCACCAGGCGGTTATTGTCTACCCAATGCGAGTGGTGGTCACCTTTCCCCGTTCACATGAAGTCAACGTATCGAGGGGTAGCATAAGAGCTATTTAAGTATTTACCAAATACTCCAGATACTAAACACTATACAGCTGAAAGTCGAAAGAGTCCGTAACAAAAATAAATCACTGTAACAAATAGCATTTATTAAGACAAAAGTGGTGTAACATGCACTTAAGAGACGGCCTAACGTCCATTGCATAAAGCATAATTTCAGTAAGAGGATATCAGGCCATGCGTTTCGACCGCGAAGAACACTAAGTAGGAGTTGGAATACATACGCCAAATCCAACAATACCATGCAGTGAAGTACCTATGAACTCCGACAATGAAATATAAATTATAAATTATAGAGGTTGATGTAATGATAAAGGAAGTGATCAGAACACAACAACATGGCGGTTAGGCATTGAACTGTTAAGGCCTGTGGCGTGTTTAAGCTTGTAGCTACGGTTTGCAATCGCATTTTCCTCATGTTGGACTGGTAGTACATGGTTCCGTCGCCCTGCTACTGAGTGAGTGCGTGGGCGACACTGTGAGCTGTGAAATTCGCGTGGAATGCTTTTACATATGTCCGGTACAGTGACCTGCATGTTCGGAATAATGGCTACCGGCTGTTGATGAATTAACTGATTTGCCTTTTCGGTTCACGAGTGCATTTGTCAGGAGACTCCTGTGAGTCGGCACTGAAGCTACGGAGTTCGTGCTTTATGCAACACTTTCGGCGGGTCGCCCTGCGGTAAAAGACCGAGCCATGTGAGAGAACCTGGGTCAATGAGGTCTTTCTGGTGACTGCCAAGTCCATCGACGATGAACTGTGGTTTTCGTGGATTAATTTTGTGTTGGCATTCTGGTGGCGGCATTATGCACAGTGTACCTGTGCGGACTGTTGGATTGCCGAGACTCGTGTCTATTCTACTTTTCACGCTGGACAGTGGGGAGCATTTTGTGTGATATTCACTGGCACAGGAATGGAGCATAATGGGGACTACCCGTTGCCGTGAAGTTGGAACCTCGACTAACTAACTAACTGACTGACTGACTGACTCACTCACTCACTCACTCACTCACTGACTCACTGACTAAAGGAAGTGACAATCAGAATTTACAGCCTATCAGCCAACGAAATAAAGATATAAGACGTTCAAACATGGAAATAAATTACATTTACACAAGCTGCAATATAGTCGGAGACTTTAAGCCACTCGGGAAAAAAATGGGGATACCCGGATACCGACAACAGATTAGATGAAGTGGCGGACAGGGAAATAGAATATATTCTCCATTTAATCAACAAGCCGGATGACAAAACCACTGGCAACTCTAGAAGATGATGTTCCTAATGAACAAAAAGGATGACAAAACCAGCTTGAGCTCTAGAAGATGATGTACCATTTTCTAATCAACAAACCGCATGACAAAATCAGCGTGAGCTTTAGAAGATGATGTACCATTTTCTAATCAACAAACCGCATGACAAAACCAGCGTGAGTTTTAAAAGATGATGTACCATTTTCTAATCAACAAACCGCATGACAAAACCAGCGTGAGTTTTAACAGATGATGTATCATTTTCTAATCATCAAGCCGGATGACAAAACAAGCGTGAGCTCTAGAAGATGTCGTACTTTTCCCCTCCAGCGACTTGATGTAACGGTTAGGGTGTTACACTGACAATGACATCAGCGCTGTTGAACAAGGGTTCAATGACAGCAAATTTACTTTGTTCCCTATGAGATGACTATCTATTCTTTCGTGCGCCCAGACTTCATCGTCATCATGTGTCATGCCGCTAAGCGTGGGCAGTCATGTTTCGCCATCTCACGCGATCACCACAGTCGTGAATCAGCTCTGTGTTTTTGTTTCGATTACGCCATGTGGCCAAGCCATCCAGATATTTACTTCTCTGCCTTCTACTTGTTCTTTTCCACCACCCCCTCCTCAATTGTGCCAGTTGTCACCAAGTTCTCCAGTTTATCTCTTCCCATAACATGCCCAAAAAAGGGACGCAGAGGTGTTTCCAAGGCACCAGGGCCGGGTTATATACTGGCCAAGACCTATTGACGCGTCCTCGTCGAGCATCCTGGGCAACAGGTCCCTTCGGGGTCCTGGCTAAAGTCAGTAGGATCGCCGATTCCTCCGAAGTCAGAGAGGGTCTGCCTGTGCGGAGAGGACCCACCAGTCTGCACACCAATAAGCCAGACATGGGGCAACGGCTACTCACGCAAACCTGACAGGATGTCTTCATCCGACATACAGGACTTCGCGTTGGAGCTCAAGCCAACGAACACAAGCAAGCAAGCAAGCATGCCCCAAAAAAAACCTTACAAAATATAATATTTAATAGTCCTAACACTTCACATACCCACATCAAGTTCCTGCTACGAAAACAGAAGTTTTTACAATCTGTGTGTTACTGGAACTATCAGTATCTAGCCCTGCGACATTTATTGAGACAGATGGAATCTGGAGTGCTATGATATCGATTTTGTATGTAAAAAACATATATTGGAAACAACAAGCTGCCATAAGAGTTGATAATGAAGTAAGCCAATATCAGCCTATTAAGAGAGGTGTGAGACAGGGATGTGTAATGTCTCCAGATCTGTTTTCCCTGTACAGTGAAAATATTTTCAGAAATATTGAAAATATGGAAGGAATCAACATTGGGGGACGATGCATCAATAACATTAGATATGCAGATGATACAGTCTTGATTGCAGACAATGAACAGGATCTGCAAAATTTAGTAGATGCGGTTGTTACACACAGTGAACAACAAGGGTTAGAATTAAATTGTAAAAAGACACAGATTATGGTCGTCACTAGGAAGAACGAAATACCACAGTGTAATATACAAGTAAATGGGAATATTCTTCAACAAGTGAATAGGTACAATTATCTCGGAACAGTAATAACATCTGATGGGAGATGCCTTGAAGAGATTAGAACAAGGATCGCCATGGCAAAAGTAGCCTTTAGCAAGATGAAAAACATACTGACCAATAAAAAGATGTCAATTGAAACGAGAAAAAGAGTGTTGAGATGCTACATAGAACCTGTACTTTTATATGGATGTGAAGCTTGGACAATGAGCAGCCAGGCTGAAAAACATCTGATGGCTGTAGAAATGTGGTTTCTGAGGAAAATGCAAAGAATACCATGGACAGCCAGAAAGACCAATGAACAAGTCCTTCAAGAAACAAATGAAGATCGTAAACTGATCAGAGACATTAGACGTAGACAGTCACAATTTTTTGGGCATGTTATGAGAAGAAATGATTTGGAGAACTTGGTGACAACTGGTAAGATCGAGGGGAACAGACCAAGGGGAAGACCTAGAAACAAGTATCTGGATGGCTTGGCCTTGTGGCATGGTCGAGACAGAAACACGGAACTGATCCACGACTCTGTTGATCGAGTGAGATGGCAGAACATGACCGCCCACGCTTACCGGCATGGCACATGATGGATGGATTAATCATTGGCCACAATAGTTACACTTCTTTAGCTGTTGTGTTCCTGAGACATATTCACAGTTGGAGTATGTTGACAATGAAATATCTAACACCTGTTGGGGAAACATTACCAACGTAGACCTAATCCCAGCCAGATCGTATGTGTTGTGCTAAAGCATGACCTAGTTGGATCCTAATATGCTTCTACGTAGATGTGAAGTTCCGCTGCCCGTCTTGTAGTCATCGCTGGGTTATGGGCTTGGAGAGGACATGAGAGCTCTGGGTTGAGATGAGTCAAGAACCGATATCCAGCACTCGGAACATTCCCATACGTGCTTCGCTCTCATCAGCGACACCCAGTGCAGGGTCCCACCATTAGCTGTCTGATTATATTTTTGTCTGGCCTTACCTCGGAGCTTTGAATCTCGGCCAGAATCTCTGGTCACTCCCTGCAGCACCATTCTCTCCCAGCCACGGTGATATAAACGTCGTTCTGCACTACACATATGATTCCATTAGGCGCCGACCACATCTGTCTTATCATACATCAATGCCTCAACAGGAGGTGCAGATTCGGCCAATCTGTCTAACCTACTCGTTTCCCACCACACCTGCATGTCAGAGGAGGAGTGGGGGGGGGGAAGGGGGGGGGGAGATCCAACATATGCTTTTTATTTTTTATTGTTGAATGCCACTCTGCCCGAAACATGCCTGTCTTCATCTTCTCATCATACTTTGTGAGTCCGTTACAATTACGGCATGCATCTACTGTTTGTCTTCCAGCCAGTGGAACGCCGATGTCACTGACTCCAAATCTATTCTCAGACTATATGCCGTGATATCATATGCCAGGCTCTCCTGCACCAAACACCGTCCACCAACCTTTGCCACGAACCACCGGGCACTCTTATTTTACCTCTTAGCACAGAACCATCCGTGTACACGATTACATTGCCTGGCATTCCCGATTATTAAAGACCCTGCACAGGTTGAGAGCTCTGAAACTAAGTGGATTTGGTACTTTGGTCCACTGTAGCCTCACTCCGATAGATGACAGGATTTGGGCGACCGGAACGGATCTTAAATAAGATTTAAAACAGAAGCCACAAACAATATGTTGCACGGTTTATTGCCTAGCACATTTCGCAGCATCTCATTGGATGAATACTGTAGCCCCGGGGAGATTAACTCGGTCAACAAACGCCGGCAGAAGACGGATGTGTCGGCCTAATGGCGTAGTATCGCAGCTCCGCTGTAAACAGATACAACGCAATCACGTCCGAAAAAAGACCCCGGTTGAACGCAGCAGAAGAAGAAAAAGTGCATAATGTAGAATGTTATATCTGCTGAATAATTAAATAATACTAAAATTGAAAGAATTAAACACGTAGTAATAACATATCCCCTCTGCCAACACCGACCGTCCCTGCCACCCTGCCACCCTATCCAATATGTTCTTCATCTCTGTAAACGCCTGTCTCCATTACCCCTAATCTTCCTGGCTGTGACATGTCAGAAGTCGGGGTGCCCCACCGGCTAGATGAATGTATTATTCACTGGCGAGCAACCCCAGATAGTCAGAAACTGACTAGGGACAAAATCTATATGGCTGAACTACAGATTAAGCCCTTGAATATCCAACGTACAGTTCCTAGTGGCTCGTTACAAAATTGAAATGAACTGTGCTGAATATTCGCCAAGGATCAGGAAAGAGAAGTTTAGCTGAGATAGATGTTTAAGTCTAAATATATGAATATAGACGACTATTCTCAGTACAGGTTTTTCTCCCTGACTGCTCCTTTCCTTGGTGTGTAAGTGAACCCCCACCAATGTACACACACAACACGTATGCACAATTGGAATTAAAAGATAACGACAGAACTATGAGTTACAATACTACAACATTTATTTACTAATCATAATCATAGACATCTGATGGTTCAAGATGAGGATGATGAAATCATATACATATTGATATTGATGACAAATATTACGTAACTTTACTTGTTACTTCATCTATCTGGAACTGTGGTCCAGATCCCCACTCTCCAGTAGACTCAACAAAAGAAAAAGAGAACAGCTTGCCGGTATTCTGAGATCCTGTCAGTCCTGACACTCCTAGTCAGTAGTCTCTAGTCTTGAGATCTATAACATAGGGCTCCTTGTGAGAGCTGTTCTGAAGTCAAACTTAATCTCACATAAACAGGCTAGGGACACTTATTTAAGCTGAGTCTAGCAGACAGTGTCTGAGACACTATTATCTCTTTGGCATTCCCGTCATAAATTCTTCTTATCTCCTCCTGACAGTGATTGCAATTAACCCCAAGTCTGTCCAGTCATAAAAATTCTTTTAACCACTAACCCTCACCATAGTGTCACACCTGGATGGTTTTGCGTTGCCAGCCCCAGATCAGTTTCACAGTCTTATCAGTGATTTCACACCTTGCAGAGTCTGCCAGTCCCAGTGGACAGGGCTTGTGTACCGCCCTGGGGCCATTATCTCTCCCTGTGTCAATGTTGTTCACGCCTGGGTGGTTTTAATTACACAGTCCATGGCCCAGTTCATTGTTGATTCAGCATGTCTGGGTCAGCAGTTTCCCAAGGTGAATACTAATTATCTAGTTGCCATTTTACTTGCCATCTGCAAGCTTACGTCATGGCTAGAGGCTTTTTGTGAATAATCTTACCTCACGACTAGATAATTTTGGAGTAGTGTGATTAATTCATTCTTTCTCAATTTGGCCTCTCAAATTTGGAGACCGAGAAAAATATTCTGGGATGTTAAGGCGGCCAATTCGTGACAGAGCTTTCCCCTTAAAAAAAAGTTTCTACCAGAAATCTTTTGTCAAAGCACGCCGTACATCCCAGAATAATGCCTAAGCACTCTCCGTTCTGTATCTGCCTAAAGGTTTCCAATATTCCTTGTGGCAGTGGGTTGTCCTGCTTCTGCATAAAGACGTCCCATTTCCATAACCCAAAGATACTCTGGATAGATCCTTGTACCTGGTTTTCGGCCGGGATTCCATGCAATAGCTTGGTAAAATCCGGTAATTGTCAGGAGGTTGTAATTTTACCCCTCTGGGAAAGATCACAATCAACGGGATTCTTCTACGCCTCTGGGCAGCAATTGTTTTACACCATTCACTCACGTGATTTACTCCTTTCAGCCGAGGATGTACCCGTAGTGAGGTCGTGCATAAGCTAGCCACAGCAAAGCTTGTCTCCGTGATATTCCTCCATCTTTTATAGATCCTCAACTGATCCATCAATAACTTCCTTTTGAAAGGAATAATGTTACACATCATGGTCCCATGATATAAATTCAACTGGCGCTTTCCTCCTTCAAAGTTGGGCGTAACAATCTTCCCTCCTCGGTGTCGCGGTTTCTTCCCCTGATAATCAGTTAATGGGCTGAGTTTCTCTACATTAGAGTTTCTTGTAAAAACCGTGCTAGAAATTGGAAATTTAGTGTGCCAAGTTGTCCAGCCTTGAGAAATAATATAGTTACTCCAGGGCGATAAAGTGGAGTTACTTTGGAATAAAGTATCCACAACTAGCTGATCTACTCCTATCAAATCGACCTGACTGAAGGGTAGATTGAGTCCTAAGAGTGTTGATTCCAAACCACTCTTGACTTCTGTTACTTCAGGTTCCTGTTGCTGGAATTCCCTGATAACTTCAGCTAATGAGATGATAGGCGTTTCTTCCTCCATCTTGTGCAAAGAATTTTCTTCTTTAGCAACTACAGACAATGTTGTCTGCACAATATCAGAGTCCGTATTCTGGCTCCTAACAATTCCCTGTGTTTCCTGAGTCTCCGAACTGGTATACTGTGAGATAACAACTGGAAATGTTTCCTGGTCTGGATGCTCCTCTCTGGTCATGCTTTCATGGGCTAAGTCCAGTTGAGGTAACTCCTGTGATGGGCTGGTGTCTAAACAATCCATCACACTAAGTAAATCATTTGAACTGATGTCTAATGTCTTTTCCTGAGCTGCAGCCTCAAAGATCACAAGGGGTTCCGGGTCATCCTTCATCCCACTGTCAGTCAAATTTAATCCCACTTCTTCCTCGTCTGGGCTGAAGGGAATAATAAAGTTGGTTACCTTTCGATCTCCGACCTCCTTAAAAGATGTCCTCAGGTCATCTTCCTCTTGAGTTTCACCTCTCGTTGAAGTAAAATGAGATTCCTGGGAGTCTTGTACTGGCAAACCGTAGTGCAAACAGTTGTCCTCTGGGTAACTGTTACTAGGTAAATTATCTGAACTGATAATTAGTGACTCTTCCCGCGTTCCAGCAGTGAAATTCACCTGGGATTCTGTTCCTTCCTTCCTCCCTATTTCAGTCAGATGTAATTCCACTTCGTGATTCTGTGACCAGAAGGGAATGTGAGAATCGGCTAGGTCTCCGCCTGCGACCTCATTAAAGGTAGTCTTCAGTTCCTCTTTCTCTCGAGATTCATTTCTCGTAGCAGTCAAGTGGTTTTCCTGAAGGTCCTCTACTGTCAAACGACTATTGCCGTGGTGCAAACAGTTATCACGTTTGTGACTGTTTGAAATGCCCTTGGCACGTTTTTTCTTCCCTCTTTTCCGTTTAGGACTGGGTCGAATGAGAACCTGTAGTTCCCGGTCCACTACCTCTGATTCTGCGGTGGGTGGCAAAGATGTCCCTTCCTTCCTGGTTGGGTGCGCATCCATATCTCCTACCTTATGTTCCGCTAGAACGGTTAGCTTCTCTGCATTGACTACTTCCATATGCTGTTTATTAATCTCTGCTTCTTCAGTTTTGCTACGCTCTTGTGCTCCAAAGAACTCATCATTTTCTTTAAACATAATTTCTTCTTCTTGGTCCCACCATTCTAACTCAGCTGTGATATACATTTCTAGTTGCTCCCCCTTTAAGCCTTTTCTTATGCCCCACCCTTTCGCGGACTCTGCGAAATCTGCGCGCGCCTTCATGTCCTCTTCGGGATTCCGGTAACGTAAGGCCATAATTGCTAATGACTATATTCAGGTAAGCTCCTATGTATATATCAAAAATCAGATCTAAGCTAGAAAGACAAGAGTTAACTACTGACAGTCTACGCTATCCAATGTGTATAGTTTAGCCTCAGCAGTGAAAGACAACTGAAAATAATATTCAAGTAGTACCTGGCGACAGCAGTGAAGTAAGTGTGAGAGATATACTACACAGTAATCAACAGTAATATTTATCTAAATAAACATTAAAATGCACTGCATACATGTCAAAATGAACATGGCATATATTAGCATAAAATTGCAAATCAGTCAAGCAGTTAAATCATCAAACACATCAATGTAAATATGATTAAAGTGTTCAATTATCAATAAATGATTAATGGTAACACTAATTGATAATAGTTACAAACAGTTATCAATAAATGATAGATGAGGGTAGTTTTCTCATAAGTTCTTATCTGTTATACTTTTGAAAAGTTATATATGTACTCTGAAACTTCCTCAACTAAAAGTAGCTACACTTGATGATAGTCTATTTTGATGACTGAAGATTACAAGAGTTAACTTTGAAAAATCGTTTGTCTAGGGTCTAGTAGAATCACTATGATTACTAGAATCCTGGTTCAGGATCCCGGACGAGCCCCCAAATCTGTCAGAAGTCGGGGTGCCCCACCGGCTAGATGAATGTATTATTCACTGGCGAGCAACCCCAGATAGTCAGAAACTGACTAGGGACAAAATCTATATGGCTGAACTACAGATTAAGCCCTTGAATATCCAACGTACAGTTCCTAGTGGCTCGTTACAAAATTGAAATGAACTGTGCTGAATATTCGCCAAGGATCAGGAAAGAGAAGTTTAGCTGAGATAGATGTTTAAGTCTAAATATATGAATATAGACGACTATTCTCAGTACAGGTTTTTCTCCCTGACTGCTCCTTTCCTTGGTGTGTAAGTGAACCCCCACCAATGTACACACACAACACGTATGCACAATTGGAATTAAAAGATAACGACAGAACTATGAGTTACAATACTACAACATTTATTTACTAATCATAATCATAGACATCTGATGGTTCAAGATGAGGATGATGAAATCATATACATATTGATATTGATGACAAATATTACGTAACTTTACTTGTTACTTCATCTATCTGGAACTGTGGTCCAGATCCCCACTCTCCAGTAGACTCAACAAAAGAAAAAGAGAACAGCTTGCCGGTATTCTGAGATCCTGTCAGTCCTGACACTCCTAGTCAGTAGTCTCTAGTCTTGAGATCTATAACATAGGGCTCCTTGTGAGAGCTGTTCTGAAGTCAAACTTAATCTCACATAAACAGGCTAGGGACACTTATTTAAGCTGAGTCTAGCAGACAGTGTCTGAGACACTATTATCTCTTTGGCATTCCCGTCATAAATTCTTCTTATCTCCTCCTGACAGTGATTGCAATTAACCCCAAGTCTGTCCAGTCATAAAAATTCTTTTAACCACTAACCCTCACCATAGTGTCACACCTGGATGGTTTTGCGTTGCCAGCCCCAGATCAGTTTCACAGTCTTATCAGTGATTTCACACCTTGCAGAGTCTGCCAGTCCCAGTGGACAGGGCTTGTGTACCGCCCTGGGGCCATTATCTCTCCCTGTGTCAATGTTGTTCACGCCTGGGTGGTTTTAATTACACAGTCCATGGCCCAGTTCATTGTTGATTCAGCATGTCTGGGTCAGCAGTTTCCCAAGGTGAATACTAATTATCTAGTTGCCATTTTACTTGCCATCTGCAAGCTTACGTCATGGCTAGAGGCTTTTTGTGAATAATCTTACCTCACGACTAGATAATTTTGGAGTAGTGTGATTAATTCATTCTTTCTCAATTTGGCCTCTCAAATTTGGAGACCGAGAAAAATATTCTGGGATGTTAAGGCGGCCAATTCGTGACAGACAACGTTCGCAGTCCCTCTGTTAAAGCGACCAAAGAATGAAAGATTATCTTGTTCTGATCTGGGTAACACGACACACATTGAGAAAATCGGTTAATTGTATAATTGGAAAGTCCTTTCTTTAGAACCCCCAGAGCATGGGGGACAATGAACCTCCTGACCATGGTCAGACTGCGAGAACAGCAAATTAAAAGAGGTGTGGCCATACAAGAACACTATGCGGGAAGCCAAAGAAGATTAATAAACCAACACAGACCGGGGGTCGTCTGTTGCTACACGCTGTGGGATTTGCGGAGGAGGGGATCCGAGCACTTATAGACTGAATGGTTCGATGTGCAATGAGGATGACCTGTCGACTGACTAACTAACCCCCAGATCAAATGAAATAGAGAGATTGAGAGAGAGAGAGAGAGAGAGAGAGAGAGAGAGAGAGAGAGAGAGAGAGAGAGAGAGAGAGAGAGAGAGAGAGAGAGAGAGAGAGAGAGAGAGAAATCTACAAATACACAGAGAAGAGATTCAGATATATATCATTGCCGTCATGGCTGCGCGTTAGTGTAATGCTGGGACGTTGCGCAGACAATAGCATAAATACGGTGTCAGGGTTCGATGTCTGCATTCGTTGTTCGCTACGCAAGGTAAAGACAGGCCACACATTTCTTCGTGCATACAGGCCTACTACGCCACATACTCACGAAAGGGTTGAGGCCCTTTTTTCAGAACGTCGCTATCACCATGGGCTACCCAATAGTCTCTCTATCCCAGTGGTTCTCAACCTTTTTTGGCCCGTGCCCCCCGTCGCCATATTTTCAGAACATCATCCCCCCCCCCCCCCCGCTTTCGCATTTCCTACCTAAATATCCCGTCCCGCCCCTACACAGTATACGTAATAATGGAAGCTAAATGTAATAACACATACTAAAAGAAGTCTAGACGTCCACATGAAACGTGATTTGTAGGTCTACTTACTTTATAAAATGAATTTTAGAAGGGTGAGACGTACAGAACCGTTCAGTATGAAGGTAAAAACAATATCAAGTAATCGGTTCTTGTATTAACGCGATCTTGAAATAATCTTAATTCTCCCCCCCCCCCCCCCGGAAACCCTAAAATCCCCCCCTGGGGGTGAATTCCCCACGGGTTGAGAACCACTGCTCTATCCTTTCCCAGTTCTCCTGCCTCATGCTTTTTCACGCCCAAGGTGTCCACGATGTTTTGTGTTCATCTTCTTTGTACAGTTACCAATTTAGTTTAGTCGACGGATCAACATTACGGCACACTGGTGAAACCCAAAAGTGCTCCATTCTACTCCTAACTCTAGCTTGAGTCCGAAGAAACTCAGCACAGTGCACGAACTCCGATGCACCGGCGACGATCCTGAAATACGTTGGATAGATTTTTAACTAGAAATTTCGCCCGGGCAGCGCCGTTAGGCTATTCTTTTTCGATTTCCAACTGCCTAGGGATTTTTTACGTGCGCAACAATAGTACAATACACACGGGAGTCCGATCTCACTACACAGAGACCAGGGGACATTTTGTTACTAGAAGTCCACGTGAAAAAATCCCGGCCCTCACCGGGGCTTGAACCCGGGACCTCCTGCACTCGAAGCGGTCACCATACCTCGAGACCACACAGCCCCCTTCTTTGTACAGTTACCAGGTGACCATTGCCTCTTCTTCATGTGGCCATACCTCTCCTCACTGTTCTTCCCAAATATGTGACGTTTAATATGACCGCACTATTTCAGTTTGCGAAACACAACGCTGTTTATGAGAAAGTTTTCTTCCACGTTCACATCTTGCGGAATGTTATTAGCTAATTTGATGATGTTCTTCGTCGGAAATTTGTTGAAGGGATATGTTTCCTGTGGCTAAATGTTTTCTTCAATCCTGGAGTTCGTTATGTTTCTGAATTTCATTTCTTTTCTTGCCATAATATTGTTCCTATTCGTCTCTATAACAACATTTCGGAAGCATCTATTGTACTCTCACATTGTTTATTTATTGTGCATATTTCCACGCCAAACAGTAATGTAGAGTAAATGTAACACTTGATATGTCTTAACTGTTAAGGTATGAGAAGCTGCCTTTTACAAGCTAATGAATGTTATTTTGGCCATTCCTAATCTGTTTCTTATTTCTGCCTCGCGTCTGCCGCCACCTATTAGTATTATTTCTTAACTCTGTGTCACAAGCTGCCACAATTGATGACGAAGTGAATGCAAGAATCTCCAAGGCCAGCGCGGCCTTTGGCAGACTGTACAAGAATGTATGGGACAGAAATGGAATAAGCCTGCAAACAAAGCTGAAAGTCTACAAAGCAGTTGTATTATCCACACCGCTATATGTTTGTGAAACCTGGACTGTTTATCAGCGACACGTTAGGAAATTAAACCACTTCCACACAGTCTGCCTCAGGAAGTTACTGAAGATTAAATGGCAAGACAAGATCCCAGACACCGAAGTCCTAGAAAGAGTGTCCATGCCCAGTATCCACACTATACTAATGAAGAATCAGATTCGCTAGGCAGGTCACTTGACTCGCATGCCAGATCACAGGCTCCCTAAACGAATTTTTTTTTACTGCGAGTTGCGTTGTGGTAAACGCTCCCAAGGCGGCCAGAGGAAAAGCTTTAAAGACACTGAAAATCTCACTGAATGCTTTTGGAATTCATCATGACATCTGGGAGGCTGCAGCCAGAGACCGAAATTCGTGGCGTGCATCATTACGCAAGGGTGCAGTCACTTGTGAGGCAACCAGGACTGCAAGAGCTGTGAAGAAAATACATAACAGAAAAACCACTGCATAAAATCCTCCTCCAAAAACGTCAAGCATTCTTTGTCCACATTGTCAAAGAACATTTCGAGCCAAAATAGGCCTCATCAGCCATCTTAGAACTCACGGCTCCATACTTTCAACCCCACTGGATGAAATGAATGGTCATCGTCATTCTTGATGGACAAACAACAACATGTATTAACTCTACTTGATAAAGAAAAAAACAGTTGCCTTGTTCACGGTCTTTCCATTCACTGTAATGTTGAACATTGGCTTAGTATTGGCTTTATTGCTATTCAGTGCAACAGCTGATCCAGAGCAACACACATCAAGGTGACATAGTCATCTACACCGATAGGTCAGTGGTGAGAAACAGACGTAGTGGCTGTGGCTTTATTGCAAAGGCTAATGGGCGAGTCTTGAAAAAAGAGAGTCTGGCATATGAGACTACGACCTCCAGCATGAGAATGGAGGTGGAGGCAGTAACAGCGGCATTCCGGTGGCTAGAGGAGACTACTGCAACACACGTTGTATTCGTTAGAGTATGGTTAACAAGGTGGAGAAAGGGATGTTTCGTGTGGTATGGCTCTCGTCGCTTCAGAGGTCACAGATCGTGAGAATAGTATGGGTATTTTGCCCTGGCCATGCGGGTGTACGAGGGAATGAACAGGCTGATAGGCTGGCAGGGAATGCACCTCTTGGTGGAATTTTGCCTATGGACAAGGGGGAGGTGGTCGTGCGCTTGTGGGACCAGGTGGAGAAGGCGGAGGAACAGATTGAGAACCCATATGTGGAAAGAATGAGATTGCGGGGGATCGGCAGGGGTTCTGGAAGAATCTCAAAACTGAGAGGGAAGACCAAGAGAACTTTTAATCGGATAGCGGTGGGAACGATTAGTAGTGTGACTCTTCGCTGGCTGTTGAACGAGGGGACGGAGCACGCATGGGAATGTCCTGAGTGCAGTGATGTCGGTTCTTAACTCATTTCAACTCAACACAACTCAACTTTATTGCTATTCATTGTACTTTGTTTCTCTACATTCCGAGCCATTAACATCGCTTTGTTTTTGTACTTGGTTTACTAATTCTGGGAGAGTCTGTTCTATTTGAGCCTACAAAACTATCACTTATTTAGCTAAATGTGTTTACTGTTTTTTCCCCTCTGTGATCGATTCCCGCCATTCTCTTGATCTGTTAGAATGCATTCTCTGTATCAGTTTTATACGGACAATGAGATATTATTGCCGGCGTGTTACAACTTCGCCACGGACACTATAGTTATTAAGTAAACCCCTTCTCATGTTTCAAAAGTCTGCTTACTGAACTCTGTCTACCCTAAGCAAGTTGCTATATAAGTGTGTTACCAGAGTCCATAAGGGAAGAATAAAAACACCGTAATCTACCATGCGTGTCGTAAGAGACGAATAGGAAGGGTTGGCGTGAAACTGATTACTTCATCATGTAGACAACTTTAGCTGCAAAATTCAACCAATTGTGGACACATCTACAACGTGTTTGGGTTGAGTTGGTTGAGGATCCTATTCTTCACTGAGAGATGACAGGCAGCAGAAGCAGAAGAATAGTGGAATAATATACCGCGCGATACGTTCAGATATGTATCGTTTGAAGTACGCAAACGTATTATACAAGTGTATACTGTCACATACCCCTTCTCGCAAACATTCTCTACGTCTCATTGCAACAAATGATGTTCTAAAGGCTCTCATCTACACTGCATATAGTAGACACAAGTTGTGCACTAATACAGAATTATGAACCACTTGCACCATATATGTCTCAGTAAGTCATCATAAACTTCCACTTTTGCCGTCAAGCGTCGTGGGGAGGAATAATTGGCGCTCCAGCGCCCGATGGGTGGCACTAGCTAGTGTTATTCCGTGTGATTGTACAATGTAATTTATGTCGTCAATCTATTTTCTTCTCGGGCGTCTTCTTGCTCTCATAGCAGATTGTCTTTGATGTAGGGTCAGTGCTGGTAGTTGATGGTGTTGCATTCTAATGAGATGACCAAACCATTTGAACTTCTGTCTTTCAATAAATGTGGCACAAGGTGTCAATCCCACTATTTATCTGATAACAACATTTCTTACTCGGTCTCGGATAGTTAAGTTGGCAGCTCTCCTCAAGCATCTCATCTCATAGTTGTTCATTTTGCGTAAGAGTGATTTGGATAATGTCCAAGTTTGACATTGGTAGCACAGGGTTGGTGTGATTATGCTATTTATTATTATTATCTGTCGTTTTGCGGTCGTGGGTATATTTGGATGTTTCAGCATGGATGATAGTTGATATGTAAGCGCACTCGCTTTTTGACATCTGATTTCGATTCCTATGTCTAATCTGCTATCTTCCAAGATATTTGAATTCTTTAACTTGTTTCAGAGTTGTGCTATTTATCTGTATACGTAGAGGCCCAGGAGATCTGCCAACTTGTATTACTTGTTTTGGCTGTATTTATACTCATATTGGATCTGTTGCATGTTGAACTCAGCTTATTAATAATATGATTTTGCAGTCTGCCGTCGTTGCTATAAAACAGGCACTGATAGTCTGCAAATAAAAGTGCACTTATAGCGCGTGAATCAGTTGTTTCATCTGAAGTAAAAAGTTCAAAATTTTCTGAATCTTTTCTGTCAAGACTTGCTTCTTTCGATATTCTGTCTATGTAGATATTAAATAGCGGAGGAGAGAGTACACATCCCTGCCTCACTCTTGTATTGACTATGAACATATATGATATACCTTCTTGTGTTCTTATTGTACTTTGGCTTGAGTGGTACACGGCTTTGATGTTTGCTAGCAATTGTCCCTATATTCCGTAGTCTTCAAGGATGGTCTATAATTTGTATTTGTCTACTCCATCAAAACAAACACAATATTCTGCTGGTCACTGCATTCGATAGTTTTGTCACATACATGCCTAAGAGTCAATAGTGTAACTTTTGCCTTACCTGACACCAAACTGTACTTTGCTTAACTGTTGTTCAACTATGGGTCTAGCTCTTTGTTCCAATAGTTTTGCGTACATTTTCCCCTAAATGACTCAGAAGATATATACTTCTGCATGTTTCACACTCTCTCATATTGCCTTTCTTTTTTCATATTGGTATAACAACTCTGCAAATTAACAGAGCAGGGCACTCACTTATCCTGACAATCAAAAAATTTGTAAAATGCAGTTACATATCCCTGGGTGAATGCAGAAGGCAAAGGGAAACCACCACAATGTATTCCGAAGGTTTCATGGAATTCTAGGAATAGCTTGGAAGAAACAGATATATAGTTTCTGATACAAATATTGCGAATACCTTGGATTAACAAAGTAACTAACAACAAATGCATGAAAAAGGCTAATGGAAGTAGAACATTATGTACAAAAAAAAAGAGACAATGTTATTTGGCCATATAATGAGAAGAAAGGTATTGGAAAACATTGTGATGACTGGAAAGACCAGTGATAGAACAGGCAGAGGCAACTGAGAGAAATGTTGCTGGATGATCTAAGACAGTGGCCTGGGGTAATGTCATCAACAGAATGGATTCAGAACACCAAGAACCGAGATCTGTGGAGATACATACATTCTGACACGATTTGCCAGGGCACATGATGATAATGAATGATGTCATTTTCAACAGCTTTCTTCTGCTGATTTGCAATATGTATAGTATCTTACGAAATCATATTATCTGTTGTAACTGTGCCGGGATTTTTTCACGTGGACTTCTAATAACAAAATGTCCCCTGGTCTCTGGGTAGTGAGATCGGACACCTGGGTGTATTGTTGCACACATAAAAAATCCCTTGGCAGTTGGAAATCGAAAAAGAGTAGCCTAACGGTGCTGCCCGGGCAAAATTTTGAGTTAAAAATCTACCCAAAGTATTTCAGGATTCACGCTGGTGCTAAGGAGTTCATGCACTGAGCTGAGATTCCCCAAGCTCAGGCTTGAGTTAGGAGTAGAACGGAGCACTTATGGGTTACACCCGTGTGCCGTGGTGTTGATCGGTCGACTAAACTAAGCTAAACTGTAGACAATTTAGTATTGTTTCCCATCTAATCTGTTTGTGAACAATTTAGTATTGTTCCCCTTCTGATATGTTTATCTGTACACAATTTAGTATTGTTTCCCATCTAATCTGTTTATCTGTGAACAATTTAGTATTGTTCCCCTTCTGATATGTTTATCTGTGAACAATTTAGTATTGTTTCCCAATTAATCCGTGAACAATTTAGTATTGTTCCCCTTCTGATATGTTTATCTGTACACAATTTAGTATTGTTTCCCATCTAATCTGTTTATCTGTGAACAATTTAGTATTATTCCCCTTCTGATATGTTTATCTGTGAACAATTTAGTATTGTTTCCCAATTAATCTGTTTATCTGTGAACAATTTAGTATTGTTTCCCATCTGATCTGTTTATCTGTGAACAATTTAGTATTGTTCCCCATCTAATCTGTTTATCTGTACACAATTTAGTATTGTTCCCCATCTAATCTGTTTATCTGCGCACAATGTAGTATTGTTTCCCATCTAATCTGTGAACAATTTAGTATTGTTTCCCATCTAATCTGTGAACAATTTAGTATTGTTTCCCATCTAATCTGTTTATCTGTGAACAATTTAGTATTGTTTCCCACCTAATCTGTGAACAATTTAGTATTGTTTCCCATCCAATCTGTTTATCTGTGAACAATTTAGTATTGTTTCCCATCTAATCTGTGAACAATTTAGTATTGTTTCCCATCCAATCTGTTTATCTGTGAACAATTTAGTATTGTTCCCCTTCTGATATGTTACTGGAGTATGTTGTAGAAAAGTACATGTACTGATCTACCATATATATCAATCAATCAATCATGTGCCATGCCGGAAAGCGTGGGCGGTCATGACTCGCCATTTCACTCGATCACCAGAGTCGTGGATCAGTTCAGTCTTCCTGTCTCAACCATGCCATATATATTGGCATGCAGATAATTGAAAAAAAAAATATTTAAAAACCAGTGAGCACCATATACAATTTGATACAAAGCTTTTTGCTCAGCTTATTGGATGAGTTTTAGTGACAAAATACCCTTTTAATTAAAGCTGACCTTATTCCAACAAATAAATCAAGATGAATATGTTTTATAACATACATTTATTTTAACGTATGCATAAAATAAAAGTTTAACATATATGTACAGTGGTTGTTAAAAACTTATGTGATTGATACCTACAATTTTTCATTGCCATTTATTGTTCACAAAGTTACAAATTATATTATGTCTGGCATACCTCACCTGCAACAATAGTGGTCTGGGTTCAATTCCCAGCAGAAGCAGGAGTATTATTTCTGACCAGTACAGCACTAGGGTCGACCCAGTGTAATAAAAAATTAATAATCAACAATTTTCTGGAAATTGTTTGAGAATGATAAGTGACAAGAAGGGAATTGACCAACTTACCTCATTTCAGGGGCCTAGAACATGTGAAGGTGTAATATTTCACACCCTAAAGGCAGTATCTGCTATAGGACTCCCATACCTTTTCATCATCCTTATACATCACTCTGAATAAAATATATGAACGGGTTTATATTCACCTGGAGTTTCCCCCATTTGTAAAAACAAGATAACAACAAATGACCAAGTGTAGAAGTAAGGGAGGGGGCTGTCTTATGTGGCATATATGACCTAAGCACTTTGTCTGTTATACAGATCATTTTATATGGCAGTGTATGTTGTAGATTTCAGTGATTCAACAAATATGTTCTCAGAGTTGATGCTCTGTGATAGTGGTTCAAGCTGAATAAGAGGGGAAAAAACAAACTATAATAGAACCAGCATAAAACATCTTCACAGTGATCAGCATGGATAACAGCGCTCATTCTTAAAACATCCGGTGTGTTGATGTCGAGTTCCAAGCCATACACCAGTCAGTTGGACTAAAATGTTGATTTCTCATCTTTGACTTGGAGACTTAAAGTACAAGAACCTCAGGCGTCGGAGTGGGTTCGCTTGATGGCGAGGGAAACTGGTAACAGGGAAAGCTAATCCACACACAAAAGTCAGTCTCATGCACTAGAAATAGTAGCATGTGTATGGATTAAACTTCAATTCAAAGCAAACGTATGCAACAACAAAAACATCTTCACAAGCCATGAGTGTAGCTGTTTCCCGAGATTACACATTGATAACAAATTACATCGAGAGGCCCTTGTCACTACTCACATTTAGTAGACAAAAACAAAGCAGATGAAATGCCTTTATCCAAAGTAACAGCAAAAAGATTGGGTAATAGCAAAGAGACATGTACTTAAATGGACAGAACTTCCCCTGTTGTGTATCAACCTTGATGTAGTAGAGGACCAGAGGAAGTGAGACACAAACCTGCTGCCTTGTGGGAAGGCTGTGGTTAGGGAAAGAAAACCCCAAAAATGCTTATCGAAGTTGGATGTGCTGAGCCATAGGCTTGACGAAACAGTGCAACGCAACTCACTTGATGATGAAACGCACTAAATGATAGACTCAGGCAGGCAGAGAAACAGTAGGTTGCACAGGATCACGGACAGAATAAGATTGTAATGACTTTGCTCACTAGATAAGGGAAAATAAGTGACATGCTAAATCATAGTTTATGCTGAGGGCATTAGATCTTTTTATTTCTCTACATTTTTATGTGTACTGTAAAGACTGATGTCTATGCTGTGTTCACATGCTACAACCATGGTGGATTCTGTAATTGTAACTATCAAGTACAGTTCCATCATCTATATGTTTTACAGGAGTGTAATCAAGACAGCTTTGGTCAATGTACAAATAGCTAGACCAGTGGTTTTATGGGTCTTCATAGTGTCTTATTCTAAAAGAAAGTAATAGAAGAATTTGACCAAACTGATAGGTGAGATAATTGATAGCAGGGAATAAACAGGATGCCAATGATTATGAAGAGACTGATCCTCAGATGTTGTTCCGGATGGCTATGTTAAAGTAGGCAGTTATAGTTCCGTGACCTGAAAACAAAGGACATGTTAGGCCTGGTGATGGACACCTACAAATATTCCTATATTCCTAGTGGAAGTCTGTTACTGTGTGTTTATGAAATAAGCAGTTGTGCTCTGCCAACTACTGAGCCAGCTTATGTGTTCATTACGTAGATGTCAGACATTTCTCAAAAGTAATTGTTATAAATCTAATGCCCCAATTACCCCAATGAGAAGGCACCTTTGTATCCAGTTTACTGAATCTAAACAAACAGTCAAAAGTCCTTATCAGGGCCAAAAAATATTCACACATTTCCAGAAATAAAAAACAACAATCAGAAGTTATAAATAACATAACACCAATTGAAATAAAAATTCTGACAATCCTCAGTAGCAATATTATATTTTTCAAAATGAAATCATAAACATACTCACAGTACAATGCTGGTGTTTACAGTCACAATAAAATAAAACAGGTAACAAATGGGATGTTCAGGAAAAAGCAACTATTTCTGTCTTCAGGACCACTCACATAAACTAAGAAAATTTCATCTACTTATAGACATTTGAACTTGATTTCCTTTTTTCATGGTGACTGACACCTTGATATATATTTGTAATAGAACACCTAGGTTGTGTAAATGAAATCATAAGTTAGTTGCATATCCTTTACAGGATGTCACAGTCAGCCCCAGCATTTGTTGACTGTCTGTGATTTCTTGGTAAGTTTACATTCAGTACTTTGCGAATGACCAGCACTCACACCATTGTATGAAAATCAGTGCAAGGCAATCTGCTTCCAAATTGCCCTCAGCTGTGGTTCGACTGTGGTATGCTGGATCACAAACTGCCTCCGTAACCCCTTTGCCACAGCGCTGGCGGAATGATAAAACATCAAGTCTTGAACACTCAAATCAGGGAAGGCAACCTGGCTAACAAATGCCAGAAGAGGTTCAAATATGCAGCTCTGCTGTAAACAAGCACAATGCAATTACATCTAAAACAACATTCTGGTCGAACGCAGGAGAAGAAATGCTGAAAACAAGGCAAATGTGATTAGCTGAGCAAGCAGATGGTATAAAATCTTAATGTCACACCCTGGAGACTCATGTTTAGTGGAGCTAGATGATCTGATCATGCCTACAAGCTAGGAGAGGACCAGCTGACATGGAAAGCTTCAGAGACCAAATGCTAGTGACCTGGACTCTCAGGATTGCCAAAGGCTTGGTGAAGCCACATCTAGCAGTGTCTGTGGACTAGACTTGGCCGTAAGACTACGAAGAAAGCTACTGACAGGACTTCTCAATACGGATTCTTGAGAAAAGACGATTCAACAACAAGGGGGTCAGTATGGTCGAATGGATAAAAGCGCCAGCTTTTAAACTTCCGGTGTGCTGATGTCGAGGGTTCAACCCCATACATTGGTCAGATGGACTAAAATATTGATTTCTTGTCCTTGACTTGGGGGACGTAAGTAATCAGTCCAGTGTGAGCGAAGGCAAATAAAAATAAACAGAAAAAAACCAAGTAAGACACATCATACCATATCAGTGGTTCTCAACCTTATTTGGCCCATGCACCCCTTCACCATATGTTCAGAATGTGATTCCCCCCCCCCCCTTTTCGTATGTCCTCCCTATAAATTCCCCCTGCCCCTACACAGTATGCGTAAAAATCGAAGCTAAATTAAATAACACATACTACAACAAGTCTAGACGTCTACATAAAATGTGATTTGCAGGTCTACTTACGTTATAAACCAAATTTCAGAAGGGCGAGAAGTACAGAACCGTAAACTAAAAACCGTAAAATCTAAACCGTAAAATCTGTTCCTGTATTAACGCTACCTTGAAATATCCTTATCCGTAGAAAATTTCATCTACTTATAGACATTTGAACTTGATTTCCTTTTTTCATGGTGACTGACACCTTGATATATATTTGTAATAGAACACCTAGGTTGTGTAAATGAAATCATAAGTTAGTTGCATATCCTTTACAGGATGTCACAGTCAGCCCCAGCATTTGTTGACTGTCTGTGATTTCTTGGTAAGTTTACATTCAGTACTTTGCGAATGACCAGCACTCACACCATTGTATGAAAATCAGTGCAAGGCAATCTGCTTCCAAATTGCCCTCAGCTGTGGTTCGACTGTGGTATGCTGGATCACAAACTGCCTCCGTAACCCCTTTGCCACAGCGCTGGCGGAATGATAAAACATCAAGTCTTGAACACTCAAATCAGGGAAGGCAACCTGGCTAACAAATGCCAGAAGAGGTTCAAATATGCAGCTCTGCTGTAAACAAGCACAATGCAATTACATCTAAAACAACATTCTGGTCGAACGCAGGAGAAGAAATGCTGAAAACAAGGCAAATGTGATTAGCTGAGCAAGCAGATGGTATAAAATCTTAATGTCACACCCTGGAGACTCATGTTTAGTGGAGCTAGATGATCTGATCATGCCTACGAGCTAGGAGAGGACCAGCTGACATGGAAAGCTTCAGAGACCAAATGCTAGTGACCTGGACTCTCAGGATTGCCAAAGGCTTGGTGAAGCCACATCTAGCAGTGTCTGTGGACTAGACTTGGCCGTAAGACTACGAAGAAAGCTACTGACAGGACTTCTCAATACGGATTCTTGAGAAAAGACGATTCAACAACAAGGGGGTCAGTATGGTCGAATGGATAAAAGCGCCAGCTTTTAAACTTCCGGTGTGCTGATGTCGAGGGTTCAACCCCATACATTGGTCAGATGGACTAAAATATTGATTTCTTGTCCTTGACTTGGGGGACGTAAGTAATCAGTCCAGTGTGAGCGAAGGCAAATAAAAATAAACAGAAAAAAACCAAGTAAGACACATCATACCATATCAGTGGTTCTCAACCTTATTTGGCCCATGCACCCCTTCACCATATGTTCAGAATGTGATTCCCCCCCCCTTTTCGTATGTCCTCCCTATAAATTCCCCCTGCCCCTACACAGTATGCGTAAAAATCGAAGCTAAATTAAATAACACATACTACAACAAGTCTAGACGTCTACATAAAATGTGATTTGCAGGTCTACTTACGTTATAAACCAAATTTCAGAAGGGCGAGAAGTACAGAACCGTAAACTAAAAACCGTAAAATCTAAACCGTAAAATCTGTTCCTGTATTAACGCTACCTTGAAATATCCTTAATTTCCCCCCCCCCCCCCCCACGAAACCCTCAAATTTCCCCACCGGTTGAGAACCACTGCACTATATAGTTACTTAGAAAAATACCCGACTACGATAAAGCACTCCCTGAAAAAAAAAAAGAACACCATGAGATGGGGAGGGAGTCTAACAACACTAGGCCTTAATGTGCGGGAACCTCACCAGACATGATTACAGCAACAAAGAGGAAATCCACACCAAGCCAGAAATGCCCAGAAACTAGGAAGCAAAACATGCAGCTCTATTTCCACAAGCTGAAAAGAAACACCATAAGGGCCACAATTATAACTAACCAATAGATTGACAGTTGAATGGGGCCTGAACACATTCTACTTCAAGCGAGAGCAAACAACAAAATGATGTTGGATGCCTAAGACAGTGGTATGGAGAAATATCAATAGAATGGATTCCAAAAAACAAAGGGACAAGATCTGTAGAGAAATAAAAATTGTAATGTAATTTGGCACGGCACGCAAGGATGATGAACTAGGGGTGGCTAAGAGATTCCAGTGTATGTCTCTCGCTCTGAAATGTCTGGCTTCATTCCCAGCAGGTTTGTAAGAACTATTTGTTTCTAATGATACCATACTTGCCCCTGATTTTTCGGGTAATGAAATAAGATGGCTAGCTTTCTCAGATAAGGGCGAAAAACAGGAGGTCCTGTAAGCAGACGTTAAAAACCCCACACCAGTTTAAAATCTCAAAGAACAGGCAGTAAGACCACCGCCCTGGCAAACACACTCACAAGTAGATAGATACCATTACCTAAAGTAAGCAGGCTTTATGTAAATGCATTCTGACATTTGAGTTAAAAAGGTACATAAAAGAGGAACAAAGAAGAACAATGCAATGTTTATTTTCACATCAAGAAAAACACCACAAGCACATGATATCTCTTAATGCTTGAGTTTTTCATGAACCATCGACCTAAACTGAGACAAAATCTTGGCCTCTCTCTTGCTCCTCTCCTCATGGTTAAATGACGCCAGAGCTCTCTTTTCATCAGCGCTGTAAATCTGGTTTTCCTTCCTCAAACGCACAGCTTCCATGCGACGGTGTCTGTGTAACAAAAAAGATATTTGTTGTCACTAACTCACAGAGGAAGGAGCTAAATGGTAATATATTTCATATAGTGACCAGTGATCATAAACAAGGAAACCCAATAGAAACATTTAACCAGTCACAAAAGAAGCTCACCAAACATGTTCGTCATCAGTATCATGTGCTCTGTCAACTGGCGTACATGTTCAGGCATCTTCAAAGGTCTTGATGTTCTGGATCAATTCTATTGATATTCCGTCAAGCCATCACACCCCAATGCCGGCTCCATGGCGAATGGGTTACAGACGCAGCTTGTAATCCCACATACCCACGCTCAAAACACAGCTGCAGGTGATTTGGCAGCAGACAGCCTTGCATTGGTTTTTTATGAAATGGTATGGGTGCCGGTCATTCAGAAAGCAATGGCAAACTACTGAATGTAAACTTGCCAAGAGATCACATCAGCAAAAAATGCTGGTGTTGACTGCGACGTTCTGTAAAGGATATGCAACTAACTTAATATCACCCCAATCCACTGAGCATGATTTCCTCTGCCTTTTCTACCACTGATCTTTCCAGTTATCACGTCTTCCAAAGTCTCTCTTCACATTACAAAACTAAAGAACACTGTTTCCTTCTTCATTGGCACCTTGCCGTCTTGAAAGACGATAGTTTGTAAGGGATGGAGTTATTGCCTCTCCATGGCACAAAGCCTGGGCTAAAATATAGAGATCATGTGTTGCCCATGCAGCATGATCCCTCTCTCGGCCTGCCTAGTTCACTCCAGAGGAAAGAACACCTCTACATCTAGAACAAGACAAGCTGTAGAAGCTGCCGGATCAGAAAAGCAATGCTCTACTTGTCCGCCTGTCGGAGCTTCGATCCTAGACCAGCCGCCAACCAAGGCTTAGGGCCTGGTCTGCCCTGCCATGACACTTTGTCTTTAGGTTGCATTTCCTCGCACCAGGGTAAGGCTTGTACCCTCCCAATTGCGCTCTTCCGCCTGAAGCCATTGGCACAATGTGGGGTGTCGGGTTTGGTAAGCGCCGCCCAATGTTCGGCACCAACAGAAAGCAGGTAGAACCGTCTACTGTTATACGGTAGCTCAGTCATATCTGACTAAGACCTGACACAAGTTTCCTTCTTATATTTGTATATAATCTTCTACTCTCATTAGCTTTATCCAGGCACCTGTTATCAGTTACTCCAAGAGTCCAAGTTATCAGCAACATATGTCTCAGAAATCACATTTTCGTTGACTCCAAGCATTCCCTAATTTGTTTGATCACATTCCATGACTTACTGCCATACAGTAAGAACAAGTTCAATATAACATTTCAGTTTTCTCCATCTAACATTCAATGACCATGGTTTACTGCATTAGATACTTGTCATTTTCTGAAAAGCAGCCATTGCCTGGCTGATTCTATTTTAACCTCAGTCAAGCATCTTCCATATGATATTATTGTCACCAAATATTTGAATTTAACCTCTGTCATGCATCTTCCATATGATATTATTGTCACCAAATATTTGAATTTAATCTCTGTCATGCATATTCCATATGATATTATTTTCACCAAATATTTGAATTTAACCTCTGTCATGCATCTTCCATATGATATTATTGTCACCAAATATTTGAATTTAACCTCTGTCATGCACATTCCATATGATATTATTGTCACCAAATATTTGAATTTAACCTCTGTCATGCATCTTCCATATGATATTATTGTCACCAAATATTTGAATTTAACCTCTGTCATGCATATTCCATATGATATTATTGTCACCAAATATTTGAATTTAACCTCTGTCATGCATATTCCATATGATATTATTGTCACCAAATATTTGAATTTAACCTCTGTCATGCATATTCCATATGATATTATTGTCACCAAATATTTGAATTTAACCTCTGTCATGCATATTCCATATGATATTATTGTCACCAAATATTTGAATTTAACCTCTGTCATGCATCTTCCATATGATATTATTGTCACCAAATATTTGAATTTACTGACTTGGTGAAACATTTTTCCTTCTTTTGTTATAGATCCTAACTGAATAGTGAAAATCACAACTTACATCTTAACATAGCAAAAACAAAGATAATGCATACAGATAAAACTACTATGGAGAAAGAAATATATTTTAATGAGGAAAACTGGAGATGGTGGAACATTTCAAATATCTTGGGTCATTGATTACCAACAATGGTGACACATTGAAAGAAATTAAAAGACAAATATCTATTGCTCCTCAAAGACTAAAACAACTGAATAAATGCCTGTGAGACCTGGACACTTACTAAACAAGCTGAACAGCGCATACATACCTTTGAATATAAATGCAATAGACGAGTTCCAAGAATATTGGATACAGAAAAGAACAAATGCATCCATACTTCAAGAGCTGAATATTAAAGAAGGTTGGCTATTAAATACAATAAAACAAAGAAAATGGAAATATTTTGGTCACTTGAAAGGTCATGAAAGTTTGGAGAGAACAATAATGAAGGGGTATATGCCTGGGAGGAGAGGAAGAGGAAGGCCAAAGAGAAGATGGGTGCAGGATGTGGCGGATGATCTCCAGATGGGTGTATAAGATATATATGAGATATCTTGCTTATGATCGAGAGGTTTTCCGGAAGGTTGTTATGGGAGCGAGGTTCTGCAAATGTTACAACCCCCAGGTTGACTCAGCTTAAAATGTTATATCTCCCAGGTTGGCTCAGCTTAAAATGTTGTATCCCCCAGGTTGACTCAGCTTAAAATGTTATGTCCCCCAGGTTGGTTCAGCTTAAAATGTTGTATCACCCAGGTTGGCTCAGCTTAAAATGTTATATCCCCCAGGTTGGCTCAGCTTAAAATATTGTATCCCCAGGTTGGCTCAGCTTAAAATGTTATATCCCCCAGGTTGGTTCAGCTTAAAATGTTGTATCCCCCAGGTTGTCTCAGCTTAAAATGTTATATCCCCCAGATTGGCTCAGCTTAAAATGTTATATCCCCCAGGTTGGCTCAGCTTAAAATAGGTAGCAGGAAATGCTCTGGAAAGAAAGAGTGGCTGGCATGATGCCTACCTCATGACCTATCAAGTGCTGATTGGTCTAAAACACAGAGCTAGCTAGCACCATATACCCAATATGCCTCAAGGTGCATAAAAGGCCATTTTCTTTACTTTTCAAAAATATACTTCATGGCACTTCCATGGCATTTGACTGATCTAATCTGATACAGCTTAAAGAAAAGTAACTATTGTATACAATAATTACATTCCAATAATGTTCCAAAGAAAATAAAATTAATTCATACCTGCTGCCGCTCATCACGTAACCAACATGTTCAAACGATTCAATCTCATCCGATGTCAGGCCAATCTCACCACGACGAGGAATTCTCTTGCCTCCAGCGATGTAGGCTGCCATAGCAGCACCTTCACCAGGCAACAAGGCACGGCCAAAGCTTTTAGGAAGAAGACAAAAAATGTTAGTCTTATGGATGATTGAAATAACAGTCAATTACACATTCTTTCGCACAGATAGTTAAAACTACATCAGAGAATTTTCATGTTTTCTCTGTGTTTCTTAATTTTCACATCTTTGCCTTCTATGTGTGCCAAACATTGCCTATGACTTGATTTCACAAGATAATTTTCATTCCAAATGTTAAGTGACAATTCACACTCAAGTGATGTGATAATATACATGGATAGGTCTGTGCTGAGAGGTAAATGAGCAGGTGGGGTTTACTGCAAAAGTTAATGGATGCTGTGAAAAAAAAAGGAGTCTGGAATATGATATGACATCCGAGGTCAGCATGGCCGAATAGATAAGAACTTGTGTTCTTTGGAAAGTCCGAATCATAAGCTCACTGTGTGGATGTCATCTGCAGTCTGCATTCTTCTGGTTTCTGGAGGAGCAGCCTATGGTGAACGGAAGGCCCAATATACAGAAGTGAGGCTAAGCAGCCATGTGCAGGACGTGACGATTCCTACGGTGAGCCCAGTACCAGAGTGCTATGCGTCAGCTCTGCAAGTATGGAAGCCTCCTTGGACGGCGGGGAATGCCCATGGTCTGCCCCTGCCTTCCCTTGAGGGCTGACCATTATGTCTTCGGCTGTTCTAAATGGGCCAGCTGGGATGGGGGAATAACACCACAACAGTGAGAGTCAACGTCTTACGAAACCCCCGGGAAGGTTAATATGGTCAACAAATGCCCACAGAAATCGGATGTGTCAGCTTAATGGCGCAAGAACGCAGCTCTGCTGTAAACAGGCACAACGCAATCAAGTCCAAAAAAAATAAACACTCCGGACAAATGCAGAAGAAGAAACATCCGGTGTGCTGATGCCGAGGTAAGGGGGTGCAACCCCTACACCGGACAGTTGGACTAAAATGTTGACTTCTTGTCCTTGACTTGGGGACATAAATTACAAGCACCCCTGAAATCAGAGTAGATTCACCTGATGGTGAGGGACACTGTGAATAGGGAAAGCTAATTCACATGTGAAATTTGGTCCTGCACTACTAGAAGTTGTGTATATGGACTACACTTGAGTTCAAAGCAAGCAAGCGCCCCAAAAAAAAAGACATCCAGCATGAGAATGGAGTTAGAGGCTACTATGGTGGTGTTCTGATGATTGAAAAATAGTACAGGACACATGTTTGTGACAGACTGGCAAAGAAAAACTATGTAAATAGAAACTGGTATGTTCTGTGTGGGGATACATAGAGCCTGTTCTTTTGTATGGATGTGAAGCTTGGACAATGTGCAGTCAAGCTGAAAAACATCTGATGGCTGCAGAAATGTGGTTTCTGAGGAAAATGCAAAGAATATCATGGACAGACAGAAAAACCAATGACCAAGTACTACAGGAGACAAATGAAAATCGTAAATTGATTAGAGAAATTAGACGTAGACAGTCAAAATTTTTTTGGACATGTTACGAGAAGAAATGGATTGGAGAACTTAGTGACAACTGGCAAGATCGAAAGGAACAGACCAAGAGGAAGACAGAGAGGAAAATACCTGGATGGCATGGACGAGACAGGAACACTGAGCTGATCCACGACGTTGGTGATCGAGAGAAATGGTGAGTCACCGTCTACGCTTTCCGGCATGGCACATGCTTGATTGATGTTCTGTGTGGGGTGACTTGCATCATTTGATGACATGAAGGCAAGAGCATATCATGGATTTTCTGCCTAGGGCATGCGGGTATGTGAGAAAATGAACAGGTTAAAAGACAGGCTGATGAAATGCCTTTGGGCGATGAGCTAGATTATAAGAATGATGTGGCGAAGGCTCTCTGGGATCGAGTGGACTACGACAAAACAAACAAAGGATGGGGAGGCTAATTCTGCAGGGAGTAGGTATAGGGTCTGGAAGACACTCAATGTGTATATGACAATTCTGGCAGACTTTCAATGAGGCTTCGCTGGCTATTAAAGAAGGGCATAAAGCAAGGATGGGATGTCCCAAGTGCAACTATAATGGTTCTTGATTTCAATTTCATTTTAAATTTTGCTATTGCCTAGAAAATTTCTAGTCAACAAATGACTGATATAGCAGTGCTGTGAGTGCATAAACTCATCTATTGTAAAGATAGGGCGGGCAATTAAGTAGACAGATAACTTAAAGGCTATTCTAATTACAAATAAGCAGTCAAACTGTATATCCACATCACAATGTAAGCAGGGTTAGGAAAGCTGGCAGTGATGTAGGAAAGCTGGCAGTGATGTAGTAAATAGGCAGACAAGTAAGTAGGTTAGATAAAGTGGTACAGTCTAGTCAGCAGATGAAATAAAACAGAAGTAGCAATTGCTGGAGAAGCCCTTTAGGTAATTGAAACAGCATGAGAAATTATTTCACAGGTATTGATAAGCATCTGCACAGACACCCTTCACCCAATCACACATACACAAAGAGATTCCCTGCAAAAACAAGAGCAGAGAGAGAAAGATATGCCCTGCAAAAAACAAGGACATAGAGAGAAAGAGATGCCTTGCAAAAACAAGAGCAGAGAGAGAAAGAGATGCCCTGCAAAGACAAGATCTTAGAGATGTTAGAGAAAGACATTCTTGAGACAGCAGCAACACCGGCTAAACTGCCATCACATCTGATAATAGTGCAATCAAATTTCCGCCTGTGTGTAGCCAGGACCACTAAGAAAAACAAAGAATAGTTTACACTCACTGTAAGTTACCGGGACCACTACGAGAAACAAAGAATAGTTACACTGTAAGTTACCGGAACCACTATGAGAAACTGTGGCAAAACGCCAATGGCCCATGTCCTCATGCCTTCTTTTATTTTGGGTAAACAGGGGGAAACAGCTTTCGGGAACCCTCAGTTCTCTTATTTGCTCAATCACCATGGAAGATAGTTCTCTGGGATTCTTTAACAACACGATCTTTTTAATAGAACGATTAGATATATGTCTTGTCTTTGGGGAAACCCGATAGGGCACCTTACACCAAATACACACCAGTGCAACTTCTGGTGCAATTCATGTCCGTTCCAATACTTACCGTTTGGTAATTGCAGAATGTCTATTTAATTCAAAGATTAGGACAACACTGCAGCCTACTACTGGGGAAATGAAAAGGTAATAATAAAGATAACTGGTTGTCTCGACTGGTGAGACGAATTGGCGAGACGGCAGTCTCGCAATATTGGGAGTGGGTTGA
Organism: Cepaea hortensis; assembly: GCA_963921405.1. NCBI lineage: Eukaryota > Metazoa > Mollusca > Gastropoda > Stylommatophora > Helicidae > Cepaea > Cepaea hortensis. The sequence goes on from OY992888.1 coordinate 38,025,705, forward strand.
CCGTTGGCCAATCTGGCTAAGCGTCTTGTTCTTGGCATTGCCTGGGAACGAATCTGAGCAATATAGCTTCCCAGATGCTTTCACTTGTTCTTGGCAGCAGATGGACGGGGGCTATCTTTCTTCCTAAGGCCTGAACTCGGCATAGTAGCATCTCTCATTTAAATATAAACACATTATATAGCTACGGTATGCCGGAAGGAGGGAAGGGCTCCGTGCGGACGGTTTCCACCAATCTATGTTCTATCTTCTTGAGCCGGAAGAGGCTATCCACAGTGCTATCTCTTTCGTCTTTTGGCAGATGGGGTGGCCAGGTGGACTGAATGGTTACGGGTCGATAGGATGATGTCGGGAATATAAATAAACTTCTTTATCTCACTGAGAGAACCTGAATTCCTCTGAATCTACGTGTTATGTGAGGCACTGCCGGTACATTGCGGCGACCGCTCAGACAAGAGCAGCGGCCGGAAGGGGTAGTATCTTCTTTCCTATTCTTGCTGGGAATGGGGAACTACACTGCGTACCATACAACCCCACTACTATAATATTAGTTAAGGGGGAGAAACACACAGATCACTAAGCACACCACACCACAAGAGCTTTGTCGTGAGAAAGGCATGGTTTGCAAGTGAGAGAGACGCAGGGAAACGAATGTGCCCAATAAGAATAAAGGCTTGGTATGAGTGTGGAGAGTGAGTCTTGTAGGCAAAAAGTACCTAGGGTCAAACGACAAGACTTCGTCAAGCTAAAGGCCTAGTCTAGAAAAGACGCCGCCAATCCAGGACCTCTTGTCAGGTCAGGCTAACTCACGCAGGTCGGGTAAAGAAATATATATATATTAATATTATATATTTTGTTGATAGCAGCTGATGTGCTGAGACCATTAGGAGTCTCCATGTCGGCTGTACCTGAAGTTTAGGCTGGAGAGACTACAACTGTTTATCCTTTACACGGTCCTTCCTTTTTGAAAGTAGGAACAGAGCTGAAGGTCTCGACAGGGCTATACGCAGAAAGTATGTTGAAGACGAGGCCATGTCAAGTTTTAGGCCATGCCAGGTCTAAGGGTATGATCTCTACCAGATAGAGCCACAGCTAGCCCGAAAGAATGACCATCAGTCTTTCCAACACCTCGCCAGTCATCTCGATACGCTAAGATCGAGTCAGTTTGTATTCTGGACTGAACCCCACCTAAATATCAGACCCACCCATCCTTGTCTGAGACAGTGAAGGATACCTACCCAATTCCCGCTCAGGAACTATTTCCTTTTGTAAGAACTTTCACTTAGCATTGTGACCAGGGATCACAGGACATTTTCCCACGAACATTAGTCTGGTTCCACGGAGAACTGTGGTTAGCCAAACGTACCGGGAGGGAAAGCAAGGAGGACTTATGATTTGGTGAGCGATATGTGGACAGAACGGACCTTGACTACAGCTTGGTCTATGATGTAAAGCCATGATGCTCTGTGTCTGAAATGAACTCTGTGTGTCCCGGTTTTATCTGTTTAGAACTATCTGTTTTAACTGCCTTAATGTTTTCCTGTGCTGTTCTTTATTAGGTTAATAAATCACGTTTTAGTTTATTCCAACGATCACCGTGTTATCTATGGATCAGACAGAAAGATACATCAGGGAATAGGTCCCGAGGTCGTAAGAGAGAGTGACAGTGAGTCCGGAGAACGGAGGAGGGTTGGCAAGCAAAGACCTATCCCAGCCAGGGCGAAAGAATAATTTTGAAATATTGTTACATAGTTATTTGGGACCCTCCACGTAGCTTGTTACAGAAACAAAGAATAGTTTACACTCACTGTAAGTTACCAGGACCACTACGAGAAACAAAGAATAGTTACACTGTAAGTTACCAGGACCACTATGAGAAACAAAGAATAGTTAAACTGTAAGTTACCAGGAACTCTAAGAGAAACAAAGGATAGTTACAATGTAAGTTACCATGCATAAGATGCTGCTATGGACTGCTGGCGTGAGACTGACCAAGTCACAATGTAGGAAACTTTTTACCTGTAAAATCGAATCAAATGTTGCATTTCTCTTTGGCACTGTATATTAAGAGAGCTACAGTAGCTAGCACACTTTTCTGCCAGCCTGATGGCCATGTCGTCAAACAGCCATCGTTAAGATCAAATTGGCCTATGTGGATAAGGCTCTCTACATAATTTTTAAGAACGCAAAAACTAAACTAAAATTTGTTTTCTTTGTTTACTCATTTTAAACTCAAGCGTAGTCCATGCTGGACTGATATTTATGTGTGGGCTAGCTTTTCCTATTACCAGCGTCTCTAGCCATCAGATGAACCAACTTTAACTTCAGAGGTACTTGTAATTTACATCCCCAAGTCAAGTACAAAAAAGTCAACATTTTAGTCCAGCTAATCAGTGTAGGGGCTGAACCCTCTACATTACCATCAGCACACCAGATGTTTAAGATCATAAACTAAACTAAATATTGTAACACAGAATAAAAAACCTACTCTCTCTCCGTTAGAGTGTTGGTTTCCACATAAGGTGTTGGCCCAACAACCTCCATGTCTTCTGCAGTTAACTTGCTTGGCTCTGCACAAAGAAAACAATATGGAAGTATAAGATGAATGACCACAGCAAACATATCATCAAACTGTACAAGCTACCATTTCTCCTTTGGAGCCATCAGAGACATGAAAGTGAACATACTGCAAGAGCTTTTCCCCCAAAATTACTTGCGCAAGATTGTGCCTCGGAAAAAACATTGCAGCTTCAAAGTCTGATGAGCTGAGTTGAGTTGAGTCAAGAACCAACATCACACAGCACTTTGGACATTCCCATACATCCCCCGTCCCTCATCTTCAACATCCAACAAAGAGTCCCAATACTAATAGTCTGACATTGTGATGTGACAAAGGACCCAAGCTATTCAGGTGAGAAGTTATTTCTCTAACAGAAACATTTCACGTTTTCCTCACCACTGGTCGTTAGCCTAATGTCATTCTCATCATGTCCCACTAGAAATACTCTAAATCTCTTGTCAGTTCCCTGTCCCCCATGCAACTTAATGACCAGGATGTCTTTAGTACCCTGTGTTAATCTATGTGCTGGCCGGCAACCATACACTCCATTACTGTTCTTTCTAAACCAATAAAGAAATATACAAAGCAACGTGAAGACCCCTTTTACAGCCTTAAGACACCATGGGCATACATATACGGTGCTAGAGCCATATTATTATAGATCCATATTATTATAGATCCATGTTATTATAGATCCATATTATTATAGATCCATGTTATTATAGATCCATGTTATTATAGATCCATGTTATTATAGATCCATGTTATTATAGATCCATGTTATTATAGATCCATGTTATTATAGATCCATATTATTATAGATCCATGTTATTATAGATCCATGTTATTATAGATCCATGTTATTATAGATCCATATTATTATAGATCCATATTATTATAGATCCATATTATTATAGATCCATATTATTATAGATCCATGTTATTATAGATCCATATTATTATAGATCCATGTTATTATAGATCCATGTTATTATAGATCCATATTATTATAGATCCATATTATTATAGATCCATATTATTATAGATCCATGTTATTATAGATCCATGTTATTATAGATCCATGTTATTATAGATCCATATTATTATAGATCCATATTATTATAGATCCATGTTATTATAGATCCATGTTATTATAGATCCATGTTATTATAGATCCATATTATTATAGATCCATATTATTATAGATCCATGTTATTATAGATCCATGTTATTATAGATCCATATTATTATAGATCCATATTATTATAGATCCATGTTATTATAGATCCATGTTATTATAGATCCATATTATTATAGATCCATATTATAGATCCATATTATTATAGATCCATATTATTATAGATCCATGTTATTATAGATCCATATTATTATAGATCAGTCGACAGTTGCAGATGGAGTCAATATCATACAGGGTGTCTTTACTTTCCAAGACATTTCCTGATGCCAATTTTAACCTGGTCCAACCTGGTCTAATTTAGTTGCATATCCTTTACAAACGTAGCAGCCAACCCCAGCATTTTTTGGTTGTTCGTGATTCCTGGGCAAGTTTTACATTCAGTAGTTTGCCATTGCTTTCTGAATGACTGGCACCCATACCATTTCATAAAAAACCAACACAGCTGTGTTTCGAACGCGGTATGCAGGATTACGAACTGCGTCCATAATCTCATCGCCACGGAGCTACCTGGTGTACTAGACCCCATGAATACCGAGCCGGCAAGCTAACATTTAGCCACTATACTACCACCCCCGCCCAGTCAGTAGACATGTGTGTTATAAAAGAAACAAAGAACAATAAGACTGTAAGCTTTCATGTATTTTGCAAGAAGCGGCCAAGGAGTGTTGATGTGAGACTGGCTCACTCCTTAGAACACTATAGCTGCAAAATCTAACCAATCATAAACAAGTCTACATAATCTAACCATTCATAAACAAGTCTACAAAATCTAACCATTCATAAACAAGTCTACAAAATCTAACCATTCATAAACAAGTCTACATAATCTAACCATTCATAAACAAGTCTACATAATCTAACCATTCATAAACAAGTCTACATAATCTAACCATTCATAAACAAGTCTACATAATCTAACCATTCATAAACAAGTCTACAAAATCTAACCATTCATAAACAAGTCTACATAATCTAACCATTCATAAACAAGTCTACATAATCTAACCATTCATAAACAAGTCTACAAAATCTAACCAATCATAAACAAGTCTACAAAATCTAACCAACCATAAACAAGTCTACAAAATCTAACCAATCATAAACAAGTCTACAAAATTTAACCAATCATAAACAAGTCTACAAAATCTAACCAACCATAAACAAGTCTACAAAATTTAACCAATCATAAACAAGTCTACAAAGGGCTTGTTGTGTGTCGGTTAAGGAGTTGATTTTCCAACCACGAGGGATAGAATACAAATTTGCCAAGCACGTGCCTATCTCAGAGTCAACACAAACACCCCCCACTGCATAGCGAGATTAAGAAGGTAAAGGGCAGCAGGTTAAAAAGAGGAAAGTCATGGATGGGTCAAGCCGAAGACATTCTTCAGCAAGTGTGTTCAACTGAGGACTTAGAACCTGGCGAGGAGTGGGTACAAGTGCCAACAGAGTTATATACATCCTTCTCAGTGTGCATCCAACTAGACAGGAAATGCAGACAAGAAAATCCAGCTGCTGTGGAGGCGGAAGTCCAGGCTCTGATCTTCGAGAATTCTTTAGAGAATATTGCTGTCATTTACACAGATGGGTCACTCGTTCTAGGAGTGAGAAGTTCATGGGCCTTTACGGCTCAGGCCGGAGGGAAAATTGTGAAGGAAGAGTCTGGCGCTTTTGCTTTGACCACAAGCAGCCTGACTATGGAAGTCACGGCAGTAAGCAAAGCAATAACATGGCTCGAGACACAGACATTCAAGCGGGCATGTGTCCTTAGTGACTCAATGAGTATGCTCAGAAGGATAGAGATGGGGTGGGTCTGAAGACAGTGGCTGCTGTCTCTGGAGCGGTTTTGGCTGGCAAATATTAATTTCATCTTTGTGCCAGGGCATGTGGGTGTACAAGGGAATTAGCAGGCTGACAGGCTTGCAGGTACTACTGTGGAAGGTGGATGAGCCATGGACCAGGCAGACATTCTGAATGCTCGACGAGAAATAAGTCGTTTACGAGAACCCAGGCAATGACTGGGAATCTACAACCATGGTCAGGCTGCGAGAACAGCAAGTTAAAAGAGGTGTGGCCAAACAAGAACACTACGCAGGATGCCAAAGGAGAGTAATAAACCAACACAGAACTGGTGTCGTGAGCCGCTACACGCTACAGGATTTGCTGAGGAGGGGATCCGAGAACTTATGGACTGAATGGTTCGATGTGCAATGAGGATGATCTGTCGACTAACTAATGTTGGCGCTGCATAAGACATGCATTGAGAACACCTGAGGATAGTATAGACACTCCCTTATTGGAACCCATAGGGTGAATGAAACAGTGGAAGACCTACCAACACGCGGAGAAAAGAATTAAATAAAGAGATTAATAACATGGAAGAGGCTGCAGAAGACAGCAAAAAATAGGGCATCAAATATTGAGGGCGTATGCCCCACTGGGAGATAAAGGACAAAAGAAAAACAGGAATGTCTGTAAGAAGTCAATCTGTCACTTCAAGATACTTACTCTTTGTCTGTAAAAAGTTAATCTGTCACTTCAAGATACTTACTCTTTGTCTGTAAAAAGTTAATCTGTCACTTCAAGATACTTACTCATTGTCTGTAAAAAGTTAATCTGTCACTTCAAGATACTTACTCTTTGTCTCTGTAAAAAGTTAATCTGTCACTTCAAGATACTTACTCTTTGTCTGTAAAAAGTTAATCTGTCACTTCAAGATACTTACTCTTTGCCTGTAAAAAGTTAATCTGTCACTTCAAGATACTTACTCTTTGTCTTCTCCAGCCACACTTCTCCCCCCTCAGGTTGTTCATCGGAATCTGACTCCGATTCAGTTTCAGTGACTTTCGACTTCTTCTTTTTCTTCTTGCGAGACTTCTTTGATTTTCTGAAAGTGGATAGTTAAATGTAATGCAACAAACAAGCCTAACAATCATCATCATGCCAACTGTTTTCCTTACAAGACGTCAATGATAAAGCTCATCATCCCTGAAATAATGATTGATGAGGCTACTTGTTTAATAATAAATAACTCACTATATACAGAACAATGACTATAACCACTTTCACCATTCATGACTCAATAACACTAAATAACTCGCCATACACAGAACAATGACTACAATCACTTTCACCATTCATGACTCATTTAATACTAAATAACTCGCCATATACAACAACACATCCACTTTCAACAATCATGACTCATTTAATACTAAATAACTCTCCATACACAGAACAATGACTATAATCACCTTCACCATTCATGACTCATTTAATACTAAATAACTCGCCATATACAACAATACATCCACTTTCAACAATCATGACTCATTTAATACTAAATAACTCTCCATACACAGAACAATGACTATAATCACCTTCACCATTCATGACTCATTTAATACTAAATGACTCAACATATACAGAACAATGACTACAATCACTTTCACCATTCAAGACTCATTTAATACTAAATAACTCGCCATATACACCATTGATTACAACCACTTTCACCAACCATGACTCATTTAATACTAAATAACTCGTCACAAGCCCATGGGTGACGCTACACAGCACATACTTTTCTGTAGAAAACTAAAAATAGTTAGGTCATGTACATAGAAAATGCCGTTGTTTAACAGGAAAATGGTCCAGGTTTGCTCTCACTCTCCTCCATTTCTCTTTCTCCTTTGAGGGGAGTGTGTCACACCCAGTTATGCACCTCAGAGGTCACTATGTTGGACTTCAGCCTGTATCTGGTGTAAGACTGGCTTTGTCGAGATAGATTCTATTCAAGGTAACCAAGATTCTATCCAATGTAACCATTCTATCTACCCTAGGGTAGGCTTTCTTTCCTAATACAGTTGCCAGGGCATCCATTTTACAGATGATTCTTTGAGGTTTGCAACTGCCTTTAGATTTTTTATGTGCACAACTTGCACCCAGGGCATATTATCTATTTGCCCTTATCCGGGAAGATTACTTCCTACCACCCAAGATATCATAAGGCGTAGCATAATTAGACATAAATGGTTGTTGCAAATGTTCAAAACCCTATGCACGGATCCGAACCCAGTACCCGCTGAGCCTAGCATTACAGCTCTGGGATCGAACTAGACTTATGCAAGTGGGCACAGGACAATTTTCTGGAAAGGAAAGGCATCATGGCCACCCTGAACTCATTACGCCATGATCTAGTATATGTGAAGGCCCAGCAAGTCACAGCTCAGTGGCAGTATCTAAGTGGGGGATACCTTAGTCAGGGATCAACATGCAGGAAAAACAATGAGCTATAATAAGAAGTCGACAGTTTTGATGATACTGCATTTAACAAGCTAAAATTAAAAACTATCTTGTGGTGACAGTGAAACATGAGACAATATGTTCTGTGTATGTAAGTTAAGGACCATTACGCTACTTCATTATATGTTGAACTTTTCCCTCTGTAGTATGCATCTGCCGGTCTCCTTGACGAAGGAGTTAAGGACGCAGTTTGTAATCCCGTACAAATCTCACGTACGAAATAATCTCGCTGGGTACTTACGAAGGTATGTGAGCCGGTTGTTCAGAAAGCAATGGCAAACTACTGAGCGTAAAACTTGCCAAGACATCAACAGCAGTTGAAAAATGCTGGTGTTGACTGCAATGTCCTGTAAATAGGATATGCACAAAAAAAGTATGCATTTGATGAGATACATCAAAATATGCCAGGCAATAAATTGTGCAATATATTATTTGTGTTTTCATTATGCAAATGCTGGTCTCTCTGGCTGTGGGGTTACAACACTTTCTCTCTGTAATCCCGTTTATCACGCAGAGTCTCGCAGCGGAGCGAGAACTGAGGTGGTTCGACCCCCGCTCGTGACTTGCGGATACTGAGCCGGCCGCTCAGAAAGCAATGGCAAACTACTGAGCGTAATCTTGCCAAGAGATCAACAGACAGCTGAAAGATGCTGCTGTTGACAGCTAAGTCCTGTAAAAGGATACGCAAAACATTTATTTATTATGCAAATACAAAGCGTTTGTTTTATCATAACAATCTGGGTAGTTTAACTGCCAGGAAGTGTGGTTTTTGTGTCCACCAAGACTGGTTTGAAACATAGTCCTGCTCTAATAACACAGGAAATTACATAATCTTCCCAGCTTTGCTAGTTACATGTTAAACTCTACAACAGCCAGTTACATGTCTGCTCTAACAACACAGGGTGTTACATATTCTCTCCTATATAATAACACAGAATGGTACATAATGTCCCCAACCCTGCTAGTTACATACTCTCTTCTATAACTGTTAGTTATATTATCTCTTCAACAATTGCTAGTTACATGTCTGCTCTTATAATACAATCAGTTACAAATTATATTTAATATAATCATTTTAGTAAAATCTTCAATAAAAATAATTGGTTTCGTAAAATTATGAAATCTGTATACTTGGATAGCTCATGAAAACTAACCAAAATGTACCTTTTTTTTTCACGTCTTTGGCCACTTATAAAAAGAGACTTTAATTTTCTAACAATTACTGGCAAGTGAAACGCACTAAAAGGAACTACTGTAGCTTTACAGAAAAATTTTCAATTAAATACTTTTTTTCATAAGTGGATTATCATGTCTCAAAATACATATAAACAGTATACTATAACATAGGGATAAGGGAAGGACTAAGCATACAAATACAGTAAAAGTGAGCGAAGCAAGATCAGAACAATTGAAAAGGAAGTGCAATAAATGTTACAGCACTGCCTTATCTTAAAAATTATAAATAAAGATAAGTGTTTCTTAGAATAACGCAGTGAGTTACATAAAACCAGGGGTAGACAAATACAAGCCGCATGCTTGCAGTGGCACCTGAAAATGTTTACTTGGCACCTGAATCTTCAAATTTGATTCTAAAAAACATGAAGCTTTATCTTAGTTTGACTTATGGTTTTCATAGCTCCGAATTCGCAAAAGAGACTGGTTGGTTCCTGAGAATAAGATACTGGCTGTCAAATTATTTTCAGCTTTGTCTGCACTACTGGCTCTGTAGTGATGGGGTTACGAACGCAACTCGTAATCTCGCATACAGCGTTAGAAACACAGCTGCGGGCGATTTGGAAGCAGACCACCTTGCGTTGGTTTCCATACAATGGTATGAGTGCCGGTCTTTCAGAAAGCAATGGTAAACTACTGAATGTAAACTTGTCCAGGAATCACAAACAGCCAAAAAATGATGGACTGTGACGTTTTGTAAAGGATATGCAACTAACAATTTGAGTTGTCTACACCTGCATATAACCCTCATGAATGCTATGTTACACATACTCTCATCTGTAACTGCCAATCATGCTCCACAGCTGCAGGGCTATGAAGTGATAGACCTAAGCATATACATTAATTAATAAATAGCCCCAAAGTAGTTCCCTGTTATACATACATCTGTGATGTATAGAGCCACCACATTTTGTAGGCCTGAATGCACTGAGGAATAAATGGCCAATCTTGCTCTCACTTAGCAGTGATGAGCCTTGGTGATGAACCCTTACTCGACCAGGCTCATGACAATATCAGTGCAGTTCCCTACCAACTTTGCTAACATACCCCACATCTGTACATGACACACGTTAATGAAACGCTATCAAAAACAAACATTCTGTGTTCATGAAGAAACACAACCTTACTTCTTTTTTTCCTTCTTGGCTTTTTTCTTGTGAGATTTTTTCTTCTTTTTCTCTGAAATATCAATTGTTACTCTGATGATGTGGCCCTTTGGAAAATAAAACTACCACAAAGGAAAACACGCGAAAGGTGAATCAACTTATAAAACCTGATAACAGATGAATGGTTTCCTTGAACTGTCTAACAACGGGTAAGAAGATATTATTCTTGGATGTACAAAAGATACAGCATGCAGGGCGATGCGCTACCTTCTTGATTTTCCAACCATTGAAGACAGAATACAAGTCTGCAGAGCTCGCGCCTACCTCAGAGTTAACGCAAACACTGCATAGTGAAATTATGAAGGTGAAGGGCAGCAGGTTAAAAAGAGGACGGTCGTGGATGGGTCAAGCTGAAGACATTCTTCAACAGGTGTGTTCACTTGAGGACTTAGAACCTGGCGAGGAGTGGGTATAAGTGCCAACAGATTTCTGCACATCCTTTTCAATTTGCATCCAACTAGACAGAAAATGCAGACAAGAAAACCCGGCAGCTGTGGAGGCGGAAGTACAAGTGTTGATTTTCGAGAATTCGCTAGACGGTGATGCTGTCATTTACACAGATGGGTCGGTCATCCGACATGTGAGAAGCTCATGGGCCTTTACGGCTCAGGCCGGAGGCAGAATTGTGAAGGAGGACTCTGGTGCTTTCACTGAAACCACAAGTAGCCTGACTATGGAAGTCATGGCCATGGCAGTAAGTAAAGCAATAACATAGCTCGAGACACAGACATTCACTAGGGCATGTTTCCTTAGCGACTCAATGAACATGCTCAAGAGGATAGAGTTGGGGGGGGGGGATCCGAAGAGAATGGTTGCTGTCTCTGGAGCGGTCTCGGCTGGCAAAGATTAGTTTCATCTTCGTGCCAGGGCATGCGGGAGTACAAGGGAATGAGCGGGCTGACAAGCTCGCAGGTAACGCTACTGTGGAGGGCGGACGCGCCATGGACCAGGCTGACATTCTGAATGCTCTACGAGAAGTAAGACTTTTGCGAGAACCAAGTGACGACTGTGAATCTACAACCATGGCCAGACTGCGAGAACAGCAAATTAAAAGAGGGGTGGCCAAACAAGAACACTACGCAGGAAGCCAAAGAAGACTGATAAACCAACACAGAACTGGTGTCGTTAGCCGCTACACGCTGCGGGATTTGCTGAGGAGGGGATCCGAGCACTTATGGACTGAATGGTTCGATGTGCAATGAGGATATGATTTGTCGACTAACTAACTAAGAAGATATTACAGTCACAAGTAAATAGGGTAGATATTGCAGTAAACAGGTAAAAAGGTGGTGGTTGTGGGGTGTGTGTGTGTATGTGGGGGGGGATGGAAGAGGAGGAGGAAAGAACTACCTCTCAATTAGTAACAAGGCAAAGGAAATCCCATACCATGCACTGCCTTAAAGAAGTGTTAGATACTGCACTCAGTAGGTAATAACATAGGGAGATACTGCAGTCAGCAAGTAAATGGGTATAATATTTCACTAAGATGCAGTCAACAAGTAAATGGGCATAATGTTTCACTAAGAAAAATGGGGAAATATTGCAGTCAACAAATAAATGAGCATAATATTTCACTAAGTAGAATGGGGAAATATTGCAGTCAACAAGTAAATGGGCATAATGTTTCACTAAGAAAAATGGGGAGATATTGCAGTCAACAAGTAAATGGGCATAATATTTCACTGAGAAAAATGGGGAGATAATGCAGTCAACAAGTAAATGGGCATAATATTTCATCAAGAAAAATGGGGAGATACTGCAGTCAACAAGTAAATGGGCATATTTCACTAAGTAGAATGGGGAAATATTGCAGTCAACAAGTAAATGGGCATAATGTTTCACTAAGAAAAATGGGGAGATATTGCAGTCAACAAGTAAATGGGCATAATATTTCACTGAGAAAAATGGGGAGATAATGCAGCCAACAAGTAAATGGGCATAACATTTCATCAAGAAAAATGGGGAGATACTGCAGTCAACAAGTAAATGGGCATAATATTTCATCAAGAAAAATGGGGAAATATTGCAGTCAACAAGTAAATGGGCATAATGTTTCACTAAGAAAAATGGGGAAATATTGCAGTCAACAAGTAAATGGGCATAATGTTTCACTAAGAAAAATGGGGAGATATTGCAGTCAACAAGTAAATGGGCATAATATTTCACTAAGAAAAATGAGGAGATACTGAAGTCAACAAGTAAATGGGCATAATATTTCACTAACTAAAATGAGGAGATACTGAAGTCAACAAGTAAATGGGCATAATATTTCACTAAGAAAAATGGGGAAATATTGCAGTCAACAAGTAAATGGGCATAATATTTCACTAACTAAAATGAGGAGATACTGAAGTCAACAAGTAAATGGGCATAATATTTCACTAACTAAAATGAGGAGATACTGAAGTCAACAAGTAAATGGGCATAATATTTCACTAAGAAAAATGGGGAAATATTGCAGTCAACAAGTAAATGGGCATAATATTTCACTAACTAAAATGAGGAGATACTGCAGTCAACAAGTAAATGGGCATAATATTTCACTAAGAAAAATGGGGAGATACTGCAGTCAACAAGTAAATGGGCATAATATTTCACTAAGAAAAATGGGGAGATACTGCAGTCAACAAGTAAATTGTCTTAATATTTCACTAAGTAGTATGGGGAGACATTGCAGTCAACAATTTAATGGGTATAATATTTCACTAAGAAAAATGGGGAGATATTGCAGTCAGCAAGTAAATGGGCATAATATTTCACTAAGTAGAATGGGGAGATACTGCAGTCAACAAGTAAATGGGCATAATATTTCACTAAGAAAAATGGGGAGATATTGCAGTCAATAAGTAAATTGTCTTAATATTTCACTAAGTAGAATGGTGAGACATTGCAGTCAACAAATAAATGGGTATAATATTTCACTAAGTAAAATGGGGAGATATTGCGGTCAACAAGTAAATGGGCATAAAATTTCACTAAGAAAAATGGGGAGATACTGCAGTCAACAAGTAAATTGTCTTAATATTTCACTAAGTAGTATGGGGAGACATTGCAGTCAACAATTTAATGGGTATAATATTTCACTAAGAAAAATGGGGAGATATTGCAGTCAGCAAGTAAATGGGTATAATATTTCACTAAGAAAAATGGGGAGATATTGCAGTCAGCAAGTAAATGGGCATAATATTTCACTAAGTAAAATGGGGAGATATTGCGGTTAACAAGTAAATGGGCATAATATTTCACTAAGAAAAATGGGGAAATATTGCAGTCAACAAGTAAATGGGCATAATATTTCACTAACTAAAATGATGAGATAATGCAGTCAACAAGTAAATGGGCATAATATTTCACTAAGAAAAATGGGGAGATACTGCAGTCAACAAATAAATGGGCATAATATTTCACTAAGAAAAATGGGGAGATACTGCAGTCAACAAGTAAATTGTCTTAATATTTCACTAAGTAGTATGGGGAGACATTGCAGTCAACAATTTAATGGGTATAATATTTCACTAAGAAAAATGGGGAGATATTGCAGTCAGCAAGTAAATGGGTATAATATTTCACTAAGAAAAATGGGGAGATATTGCAGTCAGCAAGTAAATGGGCATAATATTTCACTAAGTAGAATGGGGAGATACTGCAGTCAACAAGTAAATGGGCATAATATTTCACTAAGAAAAATGGGGAGATATTGCAGTCAATAAGTAAATTGTCATAATATTTCACTAAGTAGAATGGTAAGACATTGCAGTCAACAAATAAATGGGTATAATATTTCACTAAGTAAAATGGGGAGATATTGCGGTCAACAAGTAAATGGGCATAATATTTCACTAAGAAAAATGGGGAGATACTGCAGTCAACAAGTAAATTGTCTTAATATTTCACTAAGTAGTATGGGGAGACATTGCAGTCAACAATTTAATGGGTATAATATTTCACTAAGAAAAATGGGGAGATATTGAAGTCAGCAAGTAAATGGGTATAATATTTCACTAAGAAAAATGGGGAGATATTGCAGTCAGCAAGTAAATGGGCATAATATTTCACTAAGTAAAATGGGGAGATATTGCGGTTAACAAGTAAATGGGCATAATATTTCACTAAGAAAAATGGGGAAATATTGCAGTCAACAAGTAAATGGGCATAATATTTCACTAACTAAAATGAGGAGATACTGCAGTCAACAAGTAAATGGGCATAATATTTCACTAAGAAAAATGGGGAGATACTGCAGTCAACAAGTAAATTGTCTTAATATTTCACTAAGTAGTATGGGGAGACATTGCAGTCAACAATTTAATGGGTATAATATTTCACTAAGAAAAATGGGGAGATATTGCAGTCAGCAAGTAAATGGGTATAATATTTCACTAAGAAAAATGGGGAGATATTGCAGTCAGCAAGTAAATGGGCATAATATTTCACTAAGTAGAATGGGGAGATACTGCAGTCAACAAGTAAATGGGCATAATATTTCACTAAGAAAAATGGGGAGATATTGCAGTCAATAAGTAAATTGTCTTAATATTTCACTAAGTAGAATGGTAAGACATTGCAGTCAACAAATAAATGGGTATAATATTTCACTAAGTAAAATGGGGAGATATTGCGGTCAACAAGTAAATGGGCATAATATTTCACTAAGAAAAATGGGGAGATACTGCAGTCAACAAGTAAATTGTCTTAATATTTCAATAAGTAGTATGGGGAGACATTGCAGTCAACAATTTAATGGGTATAATATTTCACTAAGAAAAATGGGGAGATATTGCAGTCAGCAAGTAAATGGGTATAATATTTCACTAAGAAAAATGGGGAGATATTGCAGTCAGCAAGTAAATGGGCATAATATTTCACTAAGTAAAATGGGGAGATATTGCGGTTAACAAGTAAATGGGCATAATATTTCACTAAGAAAAATGGGGAAATATTGCAGTCAACAAGTAAATGGGCATAATATTTCACTAACTAAAATGAGGAGATACTGCAGTCAACAAGTAAATGGGCATAATATTTCACTAAGAAAAATGGGGAGATACTGCAGTCAACAAGTAAATTGTCTTAATATTTCACTAAGTAGTATGGGGAGACATTGCAGTCAACAATTTAATGGGTATAATATTTCACTAAGAAAAATGGGGAGATATTGCAGTCAGCAAGTAAATGGGTATAATATTTCACTAAGAAAAATGGGGAGATATTGCAGTCAGCAAGTAAATGGGCATAATATTTCACTAAGTAGAATGGGGAGATACTGCAGTCAACAAGTAAATGGGCATAATATTTCACTAAGAAAAATGGGGAGATATTGCAGTCAATAAGTAAATTGTCTTAATATTTCACTAAGTAGAATGGTGAGACATTGCAGTCAACAAATAAATGGGTATAATATTTCACTAAGTAAAATGGGGAGATATTGCGGTCAACAAGTAAATGGGCATAATATTTCACTAAGAAAAATGGGGAGATACTGCAGTCAACAAGTAAATTGTCTTAATATTTCACTTAGTATGGGGAGACATTGCAGTCAACAATTTAATGGGTATAATATTTCACTAAGAAAAATGGGGAGATATTGCAGTCAGCAAGTAAATGGGTATAATATTTCACTAAGAAAAATGGGGAGATATTGCAGTCAGCAAGTAAATGGGCATAATATTTCACTAAGTAAAATGGGGAGATATTGCGGTTAACAAGTAAATGGGCATAATATTTCACTAAGAAAAATGGGGAAATATTGCAGTCAACAAGTAAATGGGCATAATATTTCACTAACTAAAATGAGGAGATACTGCAGTCAACAAGTAAATGGGCATAATATTTCACTAAGAAAAATGGGGAGATACTGCAGTCAACAAGTAAATGGGCATAATATTTCACTAAGAAAAATGGGGAGATACTGCAGTCAACAAGTAAATTGTCTTAATATTTCACTAAGTAGTATGGGGAGACATTGCAGTCAACAATTTAATGGGTATAATATTTCACTAAGAAAAATGGGGAGATATTGCAGTCAATAAGTAAATTGTCTTAATATTTCACTAAGTAGTATGGGGAGACATTGCAGTCAGCAAGTAAATGGGTATAATATTTCACTAAGAAAAATGGGGAGATATTGCAGTCAGCAAGTAAATGGGTATAATATTTCACTAAGTAAAATGGGGAGATATTGCGGTCAACAAGTAAATGGGCATAATATTTCACTAAGAAAAATGGGGAGATATTGCAGTCAATAAGTAAATGGGTATAATATTTCACTAAGAAAAATGGGGAGATATTGCAGTCAGCAAGTAAATGGGCATAATATTTCACTAAGTAGAATGGGGAGATACTGCAGTCAACAAGTAAATGGGCATAATATTTCACTAAGAAAAATGGGGAGATATTGCAGTCAATAAGTAAATTGTCTTAATATTTCACTAAGTAGAATGGTGAGACATTGCAGTCAACAAATAAATGGGTATAATATTTCACTAAGTAGTATGGGGAGACATTGCAGTCAACAATTTAATGGGTATAATATTTCACTAAGAAAAATGGGGAGATATTGCAGTCAGCAAGTAAATGGGTATAATATTTCACTAAGAAAAATGGGGAGATATTGCAGTCAGCAAGTAAATGGGCATAATATTTCACTAAGTAAAATGGGGAGATATTGCGGTTAACAAGTAAATGGGCATAATATTTCACTAAGAAAAATGGGGAAATATTGCAGTCAACAAGTAAATGGGCATAATATTTCACTAACTAAAATGAGGAGATACTGCAGTCAACAAGTAAATGGGCATAATATTTCACTAAGAAAAATGGGGAGATACTGCAGTCAACAAGTAAATGGGCATAATATTTCACTAAGAAAAATGGGGAGATACTGCAGTCAACAAGTAAATTGTCTTAATATTTCACTAAGTAGTATGGGGAGACATTGCAGTCAACAATTTAATGGGTATAATATTTCACTAAGAAAAATGGGGAGATATTGCAGTCAGCAAGTAAATGGGTATAATATTTCACTAAGAAAAATGGGGAGATATTGCAGTCAGCAAGTAAATGGGCATAATATTTCACTAAGTAGAATGGGGAGATACTGCAGTCAACAAGTAAATGGGCATAATATTTCACTAAGAAAAATGGGGAGATATTGCAGTCAATAAGTAAATTGTCTTAATATTTCACTAAGTAGAATGGTGAGACATTGCAGTCAACAAATAAATGGGTATAATATTTCACTAAGTAAAATGGGGAGATATTGCAGTCAGCAAGTAAATGGGTATAATATTTCACTAAGAAAAATGGGGAGATATTGCAGTCAGCAAGTAAATGGGCATAATATTTCACTAAGTAAAATGGGGAGATATTGCGGGTAACAAGTAAATGGGCATAATATTTCACTAAGAAAAATGGGGAAATATTGCAGTCAACAAGTAAATGGGCATAATATTTCACTAACTAAAATGAGGAGATACTGCAGTCAACAAGTAAATGGGCATAATATTTCACTAAGAAAAATGGGGAGATACTGCAGTCAACAAGTAAATGGGCATAATATTTCACTAACTAAAATGAGGAGATACTGCAGTCAACAAGTAAATGGGCATAATATTTCACTAAGAAAAATGGGGAGATATTGCAGTCAGCAAGTAAATGGGCATAATATTTCACTAAGTAGAATGGGGAGATACTGCAGTCAACAAGTAAATGGGCATAATATTTCACTAAGAAAAATGGGGAGATATTGCAGTCAATAAGTAAATTGTCTTAATATTTCACTAAGTAGAATGGTGAGACATTGCAGTCAACAAATAAATGGGTATAATATTTCACTAAGTAAAATGGGGAGATATTGCGGTCAACAAGTAAATGGGCATAATATTTCACTAAGAAAAATGGGGAGATACTGCAGTCAACAAGTAAATTGTCTTAATATTTCACTTAGTATGGGGAGACATTGCAGTCAACAATTTAATGGGTATAATATTTCACTAAGAAAAATGGGGAGATATTGCAGTCAGCAAGTAAATGGGTATAATATTTCACTAAGAAAAATGGGGAGATATTGCAGTCAGCAAGTAAATGGGCATAATATTTCACTAAGTAAAATGGGGAGATATTGCGGTTAACAAGTAAATGGGCATAATATTTCACTAAGAAAAATGGGGAAATATTGCAGTCAACAAGTAAATGGGCATAATATTTCACTAACTAAAATGAGGAGATACTGCAGTCAACAAGTAAATGGGCATAATATTTCACTAAGAAAAATGGGGAGATACTGCAGTCAACAAGTAAATGGGCATAATATTTCACTAAGAAAAATGGGGAGATACTGCAGTCAACAAGTAAATTGTCTTAATATTTCACTAAGTAGTATGGGGAGACATTGCAGTCAACAATTTAATGGGTATAATATTTCACTAAGAAAAATGGGGAGATATTGCAGTCAATAAGTAAATTGTCTTAATATTTCACTAAGTAGTATGGGGAGACATTGCAGTCAGCAAGTAAATGGGTATAATATTTCACTAAGAAAAATGGGGAGATATTGCAGTCAGCAAGTAAATGGGCATAATATTTCACTAAGTAGAATGGGGAGATACTGCAGTCAACAAGTAAATGGGCATAATATTTCACTAAGAAAAATGGGGAGATATTGCAGTCAATAAGTAAATTGTCTTAATATTTCACTAAGTAGAATGGTGAGACATTGCAGTCAACAAATAAATGGGTATAACATTTCACTAAGTAAAATGGGGAGATATTGCGGTCAACAAGTAAATGGGCATAATATTTCACTAAGAAAAATGGGGAGATACTGCAGTCAGCAAGTAAATGGGTATAATATTTCACTAAGAAAAATGGGGAGACATTGCAGTCAGCAAGTAAATGGGCATAATATTTCACTAAGTAGAATGGGGAGATACTGCAGTCAACAAGTAAATGGGCATAATATTTCACTAAGAAAAATGGGGAGATATTGCAGTCAATAAGTAAATTGTCTTAATATTTCACTAAGTAGAATGGTGAGACATTGCAGTCAACAAATAAATGGGTATAATATTTCACTAAGTAGTATGGGGAGACATTGCAGTCAACAATTTAATGGGTATAATATTTCACTAAGAAAAATGGGGAGATATTGCAGTCAGCAAGTAAATGGGTATAATATTTCACTAAGAAAAATGGGGAGATATTGCAGTCAGCAAGTAAATGGGCATAATATTTCACTAAGTAAAATGGGGAGATATTGCGGTTAACAAGTAAATGGGCATAATATTTCACTAAGAAAAATGGGGAAATATTGCAGTCAACAAGTAAATGGGCATAATATTTCACTAACTAAAATGAGGAGATACTGCAGTCAACAAGTAAATGGGCATAATATTTCACTAAGAAAAATGGGGAGATACTGCAGTCAACAAGTAAATGGGCATAATATTTCACTAAGAAAAATGGGGAGATACTGCAGTCAACAAGTAAATTGTCTTAATATTTCACTAAGTAGTATGGGGAGACATTGCAGTCAACAATTTAATGGGTATAATATTTCACTAAGAAAAATGGGGAGATATTGCAGTCAGCAAGTAAATGGGTATAATATTTCACTAAGAAAAATGGGGAGATATTGCAGTCAGCAAGTAAATGGGCATAATATTTCACTAAGTAGAATGGGGAGATACTGCAGTCAACAAGTAAATGGGCATAATATTTCACTAAGAAAAATGGGGAGATATTGCAGTCAATAAGTAAATTGTCTTAATATTTCACTAAGTAGAATGGTGAGACATTGCAGTCAACAAATAAATGGGTATAATATTTCACTAAGTAGTATGGGGAGACATTGCAGTCAACAATTTAATGGGTATAATATTTCACTAAGAAAAATGGGGAGATATTGCAGTCAGCAAGTAAATGGGTATAATATTTCACTAAGAAAAATGGGGAGATATTGCAGTCAGCAAGTAAATGGGCATAATATTTCACTAAGTAAAATGGGGAGATATTGCGGTTAACAAGTAAATGGGCATAATATTTCACTAAGAAAAATGGGGAAATATTGCAGTCAACAAGTAAATGGGCATAATATTTCACTAACTAAAATGAGGAGATACTGCAGTCAACAAGTAAATGGGCATAATATTTCACTAAGAAAAATGGGGAGATACTGCAGTCAACAAGTAAATGGGCATAATATTTCACTAAGAAAAATGGGGAGATACTGCAGTCAACAAGTAAATTGTCTTAATATTTCACTAAGTAGTATGGGGAGACATTGCAGTCAACAATTTAATGGGTATAATATTTCACTAAGAAAAATGGGGAGATATTGCAGTCAGCAAGTAAATGGGTATAATATTTCACTAAGAAAAATGGGGAGATATTGCAGTCAGCAAGTAAATGGGCATAATATTTCACTAAGTAGAATGGGGAGATACTGCAGTCAACAAGTAAATGGGCATAATATTTCACTAAGAAAAATGGGGAGATATTGCAGTCAATAAGTAAATTGTCTTAATATTTCACTAAGTAGAATGGTGAGACATTGCAGTCAACAAATAAATGGGTATAATATTTCACTAAGTAAAATGGGGAGATATTGCAGTCAGCAAGTAAATGGGTATAATATTTCACTAAGAAAAATGGGGAGATATTGCAGTCAGCAAGTAAATGGGCATAATATTTCACTAAGTAAAATGGGGAGATATTGCGGGTAACAAGTAAATGGGCATAATATTTCACTAAGAAAAATGGGGAAATATTGCAGTCAACAAGTAAATGGGCATAATATTTCACTAACTAAAATGAGGAGATACTGCAGTCAACAAGTAAATGGGCATAATATTTCACTAAGAAAAATGGGGAGATACTGCAGTCAACAAGTAAATGGGCATAATATTTCACTAACTAAAATGAGGAGATACTGCAGTCAACAAGTAAATGGGCATAATATTTCACTAAGAAAAATGGGGAGATATTGCAGTCAGCAAGTAAATGGGCATAATATTTCACTAAGTAGAATGGGGAGATACTGCAGTCAACAAGTAAATGGGCATAATATTTCACTAAGAAAAATGGGGAGATATTGCAGTCAATAAGTAAATTGTCTTAATATTTCACTAAGTAGAATGGTGAGACATTGCAGTCAACAAATAAATGGGTATAATATTTCACTAAGTAAAATGGGGAGATATTGCGGTCAACAAGTAAATGGGCATAATATTTCACTAAGAAAAATGGGGAGATACTGCAGTCAACAAGTAAATTGTCTTAATATTTCACTTAGTATGGGGAGACATTGCAGTCAACAATTTAATGGGTATAATATTTCACTAAGAAAAATGGGGAGATATTGCAGTCAGCAAGTAAATGGGTATAATATTTCACTAAGAAAAATGGGGAGATATTGCAGTCAGCAAGTAAATGGGCATAATATTTCACTAAGTAAAATGGGGAGATATTGCGGTTAACAAGTAAATGGGCATAATATTTCACTAAGAAAAATGGGGAAATATTGCAGTCAACAAGTAAATGGGCATAATATTTCACTAACTAAAATGAGGAGATACTGCAGTCAACAAGTAAATGGGCATAATATTTCACTAAGAAAAATGGGGAGATACTGCAGTCAACAAGTAAATGGGCATAATATTTCACTAAGAAAAATGGGGAGATACTGCAGTCAACAAGTAAATTGTCTTAATATTTCACTAAGTAGTATGGGGAGACATTGCAGTCAACAATTTAATGGGTATAATATTTCACTAAGAAAAATGGGGAGATATTGCAGTCAATAAGTAAATTGTCTTAATATTTCACTAAGTAGTATGGGGAGACATTGCAGTCAGCAAGTAAATGGGTATAATATTTCACTAAGAAAAATGGGGAGATATTGCAGTCAGCAAGTAAATGGGCATAATATTTCACTAAGTAGAATGGGGAGATACTGCAGTCAACAAGTAAATGGGCATAATATTTCACTAAGAAAAATGGGGAGATATTGCAGTCAATAAGTAAATTGTCTTAATATTTCACTAAGTAGAATGGTGAGACATTGCAGTCAACAAATAAATGGGTATAACATTTCACTAAGTAAAATGGGGAGATATTGCGGTCAACAAGTAAATGGGCATAATATTTCACTAAGAAAAATGGGGAGATACTGCAGTCAGCAAGTAAATGGGTATAATATTTCACTAAGAAAAATGGGGAGACATTGCAGTCAGCAAGTAAATGGGCATAATATTTCACTAAGTAGAATGGGGAGATACTGCAGTCAACAAGTAAATGGGCATAATATTTCACTAAGAAAAATGGGGAGATATTGCAGTCAATAAGTAAATTGTCTTAATATTTCACTAAGTAGAATGGTGAGACATTGCAGTCAACAAATAAATGGGTATAATATTTCACTAAGTAGTATGGGGAGACATTGCAGTCAACAATTTAATGGGTATAATATTTCACTAAGAAAAATGGGGAGATATTGCAGTCAGCAAGTAAATGGGTATAATATTTCACTAAGAAAAATGGGGAGATATTGCAGTCAGCAAGTAAATGGGCATAATATTTCACTAAGTAAAATGGGGAGATATTGCGGTTAACAAGTAAATGGGCATAATATTTCACTAAGAAAAATGGGGAAATATTGCAGTCAACAAGTAAATGGGCATAATATTTCACTAACTAAAATGAGGAGATACTGCAGTCAACAAGTAAATGGGCATAATATTTCACTAAGAAAAATGGGGAGATACTGCAGTCAACAAGTAAATGGGCATAATATTTCACTAAGAAAAATGGGGAGATACTGCAGTCAACAAGTAAATTGTCTTAATATTTCACTAAGTAGTATGGGGAGACATTGCAGTCAACAATTTAATGGGTATAATATTTCACTAAGAAAAATGGGGAGATATTGCAGTCAGCAAGTAAATGGGTATAATATTTCACTAAGAAAAATGGGGAGATATTGCAGTCAGCAAGTAAATGGGCATAATATTTCACTAAGTAGAATGGGGAGATACTGCAGTCAACAAGTAAATGGGCATAATATTTCACTAAGAAAAATGGGGAGATATTGCAGTCAATAAGTAAATTGTCTTAATATTTCACTAAGTAGAATGGTGAGACATTGCAGTCAACAAATAAATGGGTATAATATTTCACTAAGTAAAATGGGGAGATATTGCAGTCAGCAAGTAAATGGGTATAATATTTCACTAAGAAAAATGGGGAGATATTGCAGTCAGCAAGTAAATGGGCATAATATTTCACTAAGTAAAATGGGGAGATATTGCGGGTAACAAGTAAATGGGCATAATATTTCACTAAGAAAAATGGGGAAATATTGCAGTCAACAAGTAAATGGGCATAATATTTCACTAACTAAAATGAGGAGATACTGCAGTCAACAAGTAAATGGGCATAATATTTCACTAAGAAAAATGGGGAGATACTGCAGTCAACAAGTAAATGGGCATAATATTTCACTAACTAAAATGAGGAGATACTGCAGTCAACAAGTAAATGGGCATAATATTTCACTAAGAAAAATGGGGAGATATTGCAGTCAGCAAGTAAATGGTCATAATATTTCACTAAGTAGAATGGGGAGATACTGCAGTCAACAAGTAAATGGGCATAATATTTCACTAAGAAAAATGGGGAGATATTGCAGTCAATAAGTAAATTGTCTTAATATTTCACTAAGTAGAATGGTGAGACATTGCAGTCAACAAATAAATGGGTATAATATTTCACTAAGTAAAATGGGGAGATATTGCGGTCAACAAGTAAATGGGCATAATATTTCACTAAGAAAAATGGGGAGATACTGCAGTCAACAAGTAAATTGTCTTAATATTTCACTTAGTATGGGGAGACATTGCAGTCAACAATTTAATGGGTATAATATTTCACTAAGAAAAATGGGGAGATATTGCAGTCAGCAAGTAAATGGGTATAATATTTCACTAAGAAAAATGGGGAGATATTGCAGTCAGCAAGTAAATGGGCATAATATTTCACTAAGTAAAATGGGGAGATATTGCGGTTAACAAGTAAATGGGCATAATATTTCACTAAGAAAAATGGGGAAATATTGCAGTCAACAAGTAAATGGGCATAATATTTCACTAACTAAAATGAGGAGATACTGCAGTCAACAAGTAAATGGGCATAATATTTCACTAAGAAAAATGGGGAGATACTGCAGTCAACAAGTAAATGGGCATAATATTTCACTAAGAAAAATGGGGAGATACTGCAGTCAACAAGTAAATTGTCTTAATATTTCACTAAGTAGTATGGGGAGACATTGCAGTCAACAATTTAATGGGTATAATATTTCACTAAGAAAAATGGGGAGATATTGCAGTCAATAAGTAAATTGTCTTAATATTTCACTAAGTAGTATGGGGAGACATTGCAGTCAGCAAGTAAATGGGTATAATATTTCACTAAGAAAAATGGGGAGATATTGCAGTCAGCAAGTAAATGGGCATAATATTTCACTAAGTAGAATGGGGAGATACTGCAGTCAACAAGTAAATGGGCATAATATTTCACTAAGAAAAATGGGGAGATATTGCAGTCAATAAGTAAATTGTCTTAATATTTCACTAAGTAGAATGGTGAGACATTGCAGTCAACAAATAAATGGGTATAACATTTCACTAAGTAAAATGGGGAGATATTGCGGTCAACAAGTAAATGGGCATAATATTTCACTAAGAAAAATGGGGAGATACTGCAGTCAGCAAGTAAATGGGTATAATATTTCACTAAGAAAAATGGGGAGACATTGCAGTCAGCAAGTAAATGGGCATAATATTTCACTAAGTAGAATGGGGAGATACTGCAGTCAACAAGTAAATGGGCATAATATTTCACTAAGAAAAATGGGGAGATATTGCAGTCAATAAGTAAATTGTCTTAATATTTCACTAAGTAGAATGGTGAGACATTGCAGTCAACAAATAAATGGGTATAATATTTCACTAAGTAGTATGGGGAGACATTGCAGTCAACAATTTAATGGGTATAATATTTCACTAAGAAAAATGGGGAGATATTGCAGTCAGCAAGTAAATGGGTATAATATTTCACTAAGAAAAATGGGGAGATATTGCAGTCAGCAAGTAAATGGGCATAATATTTCACTAAGTAAAATGGGGAGATATTGCGGTTAACAAGTAAATGGGCATAATATTTCACTAAGAAAAATGGGGAAATATTGCAGTCAACAAGTAAATGGGCATAATATTTCACTAACTAAAATGAGGAGATACTGCAGTCAACAAGTAAATGGGCATAATATTTCACTAAGAAAAATGGGGAGATACTGCAGTCAACAAGTAAATGGGCATAATATTTCACTAAGAAAAATGGGGAGATACTGCAGTCAACAAGTAAATTGTCTTAATATTTCACTAAGTAGTATGGGGAGACATTGCAGTCAACAATTTAATGGGTATAATATTTCACTAAGAAAAATGGGGAGATATTGCAGTCAGCAAGTAAATGGGTATAATATTTCACTAAGAAAAATGGGGAGATATTGCAGTCAGCAAGTAAATGGGCATAATATTTCACTAAGTAGAATGGGGAGATACTGCAGTCAACAAGTAAATGGGCATAATATTTCACTAAGAAAAATGGGGAGATATTGCAGTCAATAAGTAAATTGTCTTAATATTTCACTAAGTAGAATGGTGAGACATTGCAGTCAACAAATAAATGGGTATAATATTTCACTAAGTAAAATGGGGAGATATTGCAGTCAGCAAGTAAATGGGTATAATATTTCACTAAGAAAAATGGGGAGATATTGCAGTCAGCAAGTAAATGGGCATAATATTTCACTAAGTAAAATGGGGAGATATTGCGGGTAACAAGTAAATGGGCATAATATTTCACTAAGAAAAATGGGGAAATATTGCAGTCAACAAGTAAATGGGCATAATATTTCACTAAGTAAAATGGGGAGATATTGCGGTTAACAAGTAAATGGGCATAATATTTCACTAAGAAAAATGGGGAAATATTGCAGTCAACAAGTAAATGGGCATAATATTTCACTAACTAAAATGAGGAGATACTGCAGTCAACAAGTAAATGGGCATAATATTTCACTAAGAAAAATGGGGAGATACTGCAGTCAACAAGTAAATGGGCATAATATTTCACTAAGAAAAATGGGGAGATACTGCAGTCAACAAGTAAATTGTCTTAATATTTCACTAAGTAGTATGGGGAGACATTGCAGTCAACAATTTAATGGGTATAATATTTCACTAAGAAAAATGGGGAGATATTGCAGTCAGCAAGTAAATGGGTATAATATTTCACTAAGAAAAATGGGGAGATATTGCAGTCAGCAAGTAAATGGGCATAATATTTCACTAAGTAGAATGGGGAGATACTGCAGTCAACAAGTAAATGGGCATAATATTTCACTAAGAAAAATGGGGAGATATTGCAGTCAATAAGTAAATTGTCTTAATATTTCACTAAGTAGAATGGTGAGACATTGCAGTCAACAAATAAATGGGTATAATATTTCACTAAGTAAAATGGGGAGATATTGCAGTCAGCAAGTAAATGGGTATAATATTTCACTAAGAAAAATGGGGAGATATTGCAGTCAGCAAGTAAATGGGCATAATATTTCACTAAGTAAAATGGGGAGATATTGCGGGTAACAAGTAAATGGGCATAATATTTCACTAAGAAAAATGGGGAAATATTGCAGTCAACAAGTAAATGGGCATAATATTTCACTAACTAAAATGAGGAGATACTGCAGTCAACAAGTAAATGGGCATAATATTTCACTAAGAAAAATGGGGAGATACTGCAGTCAACAAGTAAATGGGCATAATATTTCACTAACTAAAATGAGGAGATACTGCAGTCAACAAGTAAATGGGCATAATATTTCACTAAGAAAAATGGGGAGATATTGCAGTCAGCAAGTAAATGGGCATAATATTTCACTAAGTAGAATGGGGAGATACTGCAGTCAACAAGTAAATGGGCATAATATTTCACTAAGAAAAATGGGGAGATATTGCAGTCAATAAGTAAATTGTCTTAATATTTCACTAAGTAGAATGGTGAGACATTGCAGTCAACAAATAAATGGGTATAATATTTCACTAAGTAAAATGGGGAGATATTGCGGTCAACAAGTAAATGGGCATAATATTTCACTAAGAAAAATGGGGAGATACTGCAGTCAACAAGTAAATTGTCTTAATATTTCACTTAGTATGGGGAGACATTGCAGTCAACAATTTAATGGGTATAATATTTCACTAAGAAAAATGGGGAGATATTGCAGTCAGCAAGTAAATGGGTATAATATTTCACTAAGAAAAATGGGGAGATATTGCAGTCAGCAAGTAAATGGGCATAATATTTCACTAAGTAAAATGGGGAGATATTGCGGTTAACAAGTAAATGGGCATAATATTTCACTAAGAAAAATGGGGAAATATTGCAGTCAACAAGTAAATGGGCATAATATTTCACTAACTAAAATGAGGAGATACTGCAGTCAACAAGTAAATGGGCATAATATTTCACTAAGAAAAATGGGGAGATACTGCAGTCAACAAGTAAATGGGCATAATATTTCACTAAGAAAAATGGGGAGATACTGCAGTCAACAAGTAAATTGTCTTAATATTTCACTAAGTAGTATGGGGAGACATTGCAGTCAACAATTTAATGGGTATAATATTTCACTAAGAAAAATGGGGAGATATTGCAGTCAATAAGTAAATTGTCTTAATATTTCACTAAGTAGTATGGGGAGACATTGCAGTCAGCAAGTAAATGGGTATAATATTTCACTAAGAAAAATGGGGAGATATTGCAGTCAGCAAGTAAATGGGCATAATATTTCACTAAGTAGAATGGGGAGATACTGCAGTCAACAAGTAAATGGGCATAATATTTCACTAAGAAAAATGGGGAGATATTGCAGTCAATAAGTAAATTGTCTTAATATTTCACTAAGTAGAATGGTGAGACATTGCAGTCAACAAATAAATGGGTATAACATTTCACTAAGTAAAATGGGGAGATATTGCGGTCAACAAGTAAATGGGCATAATATTTCACTAAGAAAAATGGGGAGATACTGCAGTCAGCAAGTAAATGGGTATAATATTTCACTAAGAAAAATGGGGAGACATTGCAGTCAGCAAGTAAATGGGCATAATATTTCACTAAGTAGAATGGGGAGATACTGCAGTCAACAAGTAAATGGGCATAATATTTCACTAAGAAAAATGGGGAGATATTGCAGTCAATAAGTAAATTGTCTTAATATTTCACTAAGTAGAATGGTGAGACATTGCAGTCAACAAATAAATGGGTATAATATTTCACTAAGTAGTATGGGGAGACATTGCAGTCAACAATTTAATGGGTATAATATTTCACTAAGAAAAATGGGGAGATATTGCAGTCAGCAAGTAAATGGGTATAATATTTCACTAAGAAAAATGGGGAGATATTGCAGTCAGCAAGTAAATGGGCATAATATTTCACTAAGTAAAATGGGGAGATATTGCGGTTAACAAGTAAATGGGCATAATATTTCACTAAGAAAAATGGGGAAATATTGCAGTCAACAAGTAAATGGGCATAATATTTCACTAACTAAAATGAGGAGATACTGCAGTCAACAAGTAAATGGGCATAATATTTCACTAAGAAAAATGGGGAGATACTGCAGTCAACAAGTAAATGGGCATAATATTTCACTAAGAAAAATGGGGAGATACTGCAGTCAACAAGTAAATTGTCTTAATATTTCACTAAGTAGTATGGGGAGACATTGCAGTCAACAATTTAATGGGTATAATATTTCACTAAGAAAAATGGGGAGATATTGCAGTCAGCAAGTAAATGGGTATAATATTTCACTAAGAAAAATGGGGAGATATTGCAGTCAGCAAGTAAATGGGCATAATATTTCACTAAGTAGAATGGGGAGATACTGCAGTCAACAAGTAAATGGGCATAATATTTCACTAAGAAAAATGGGGAGATATTGCAGTCAATAAGTAAATTGTCTTAATATTTCACTAAGTAGAATGGTGAGACATTGCAGTCAACAAATAAATGGGTATAATATTTCACTAAGTAAAATGGGGAGATATTGCAGTCAGCAAGTAAATGGGTATAATATTTCACTAAGAAAAATGGGGAGATATTGCAGTCAGCAAGTAAATGGGCATAATATTTCACTAAGTAAAATGGGGAGATATTGCGGGTAACAAGTAAATGGGCATAATATTTCACTAAGAAAAATGGGGAAATATTGCAGTCAACAAGTAAATGGGCATAATATTTCACTAACTAAAATGAGGAGATACTGCAGTCAACAAGTAAATGGGCATAATATTTCACTAAGAAAAATGGGGAGATACTGCAGTCAACAAGTAAATTGTCTTAATATTTCACTAAGTAGTATGGGGAGACATTGCAGTCAACAATTTAATGGGTATAATATTTCACTAAGAAAAATGGGGAGATATTGCAGTCAGCAAGTAAATGGGTATAATATTTCACTAAGAAAAATGGGGAGATATTGCAGTCAGCAAGTAAATGGGCATAATATTTCACTAAGTAGAATGGGGAGATACTGCAGTCAACAAGTAAATGGGCATAATATTTCACTAAGAAAAATGGGGAGATATTGCAGTCAATAAGTAAATTGTCTTAATATTTCACTAAGTAGAATGGTGAGACATTGCAGTCAACAAATAAATGGGTATAATATTTCACTAAGTAAAATGGGGAGATATTGCAGTCAGCAAGTAAATGGGTATAATATTTCACTAAGAAAAATGGGGAGATATTGCAGTCAGCAAGTAAATGGGCATAATATTTCACTAAGTAAAATGGGGAGATATTGCGGGTAACAAGTAAATGGGCATAATATTTCACTAAGAAAAATGGGGAAATATTGCAGTCAACAAGTAAATGGGCATAATATTTCACTAAGTAAAATGGGGAGATATTGCGGTTAACAAGTAAATGGGCATAATATTTCACTAAGAAAAATGGGGAGACATTGCAGTCAGCAAGTAAATGGGCATAATATTTCACTAACTAAAATGAGGAGATACTGCAGTCAACAAGTAAATGGGCATAATATTTCACTAAGAAAAATGGGGAGATACTGCAGTCAACAAGTAAATGGGCATAATATTTCACTAAGAAAAATGGGGAGATACTGCAGTCAACAAGTAAATTGTCTTAATATTTCACTAAGTAGTATGGGGAGACATTGCAGTCAACAATTTAATGGGTATAATATTTCACTAAGAAAAATGGGGAGATATTGCAGTCAGCAAGTAAATGGGTATAATATTTCACTAAGAAAAATGGGGAGATATTGCAGTCAGCAAGTAAATGGGCATAATATTTCACTAAGTAGAATGGGGAGATACTGCAGTCAACAAGTAAATGGGCATAATATTTCACTAAGAAAAATGGGGAGATATTGCAGTCAATAAGTAAATTGTCTTAATATTTCACTAAGTAGAATGGTGAGACATTGCAGTCAACAAATAAATGGGTATAATATTTCACTAAGTAAAATGGGGAGATATTGCAGTCAGCAAGTAAATGGGTATAATATTTCACTAAGAAAAATGGGGAGATATTGCAGTCAGCAAGTAAATGGGCATAATATTTCACTAAGTAAAATGGGGAGATATTGCGGGTAACAAGTAAATGGGCATAATATTTCACTAAGAAAAATGGGGAAATATTGCAGTCAACAAGTAAATGGGCATAATATTTCACTAACTAAAATGAGGAGATACTGCAGTCAACAAGTAAATGGGCATAATATTTCACTAAGAAAAATGGGGAGATACTGCAGTCAACAAGTAAATGGGCATAATATTTCACTAACTAAAATGAGGAGATACTGCAGTCAACAAGTAAATGGGCATAATATTTCACTAAGAAAAATGGGGAGATATTGCAGTCAGCAAGTAAATGGGCATAATATTTCACTAAGTAGAATGGGGAGATACTGCAGTCAACAAGTAAATGGGCATAATATTTCACTAAGAAAAATGGGGAGATATTGCAGTCAATAAGTAAATTGTCTTAATATTTCACTAAGTAGAATGGTGAGACATTGCAGTCAACAAATAAATGGGTATAATATTTCACTAAGTAAAATGGGGAGATATTGCGGTCAACAAGTAAATGGGCATAATATTTCACTAAGAAAAATGGGGAGATACTGCAGTCAACAAGTAAATTGTCTTAATATTTCACTTAGTATGGGGAGACATTGCAGTCAACAATTTAATGGGTATAATATTTCACTAAGAAAAATGGGGAGATATTGCAGTCAGCAAGTAAATGGGTATAATATTTCACTAAGAAAAATGGGGAGATATTGCAGTCAGCAAGTAAATGGGCATAATATTTCACTAAGTAAAATGGGGAGATATTGCGGTTAACAAGTAAATGGGCATAATATTTCACTAAGAAAAATGGGGAAATATTGCAGTCAACAAGTAAATGGGCATAATATTTCACTAACTAAAATGAGGAGATACTGCAGTCAACAAGTAAATGGGCATAATATTTCACTAAGAAAAATGGGGAGATACTGCAGTCAACAAGTAAATGGGCATAATATTTCACTAAGAAAAATGGGGAGATACTGCAGTCAACAAGTAAATTGTCTTAATATTTCACTAAGTAGTATGGGGAGACATTGCAGTCAACAATTTAATGGGTATAATATTTCACTAAGAAAAATGGGGAGATATTGCAGTCAATAAGTAAATTGTCTTAATATTTCACTAAGTAGTATGGGGAGACATTGCAGTCAGCAAGTAAATGGGTATAATATTTCACTAAGAAAAATGGGGAGATATTGCAGTCAGCAAGTAAATGGGCATAATATTTCACTAAGTAGAATGGGGAGATACTGCAGTCAACAAGTAAATGGGCATAATATTTCACTAAGAAAAATGGGGAGATATTGCAGTCAATAAGTAAATTGTCTTAATATTTCACTAAGTAGAATGGTGAGACATTGCAGTCAACAAATAAATGGGTATAACATTTCACTAAGTAAAATGGGGAGATATTGCGGTCAACAAGTAAATGGGCATAATATTTCACTAAGAAAAATGGGGAGATACTGCAGTCAGCAAGTAAATGGGTATAATATTTCACTAAGAAAAATGGGGAGACATTGCAGTCAGCAAGTAAATGGGCATAATATTTCACTAAGTAGAATGGGGAGATACTGCAGTCAACAAGTAAATGGGCATAATATTTCACTAAGAAAAATGGGGAGATATTGCAGTCAATAAGTAAATTGTCTTAATATTTCACTAAGTAGAATGGTGAGACATTGCAGTCAACAAATAAATGGGTATAATATTTCACTAAGTAGTATGGGGAGACATTGCAGTCAACAATTTAATGGGTATAATATTTCACTAAGAAAAATGGGGAGATATTGCAGTCAGCAAGTAAATGGGTATAATATTTCACTAAGAAAAATGGGGAGATATTGCAGTCAGCAAGTAAATGGGCATAATATTTCACTAAGTAAAATGGGGAGATATTGCGGTTAACAAGTAAATGGGCATAATATTTCACTAAGAAAAATGGGGAAATATTGCAGTCAACAAGTAAATGGGCATAATATTTCACTAACTAAAATGAGGAGATACTGCAGTCAACAAGTAAATGGGCATAATATTTCACTAAGAAAAATGGGGAGATACTGCAGTCAACAAGTAAATGGGCATAATATTTCACTAAGAAAAATGGGGAGATACTGCAGTCAACAAGTAAATTGTCTTAATATTTCACTAAGTAGTATGGGGAGACATTGCAGTCAACAATTTAATGGGTATAATATTTCACTAAGAAAAATGGGGAGATATTGCAGTCAGCAAGTAAATGGGTATAATATTTCACTAAGAAAAATGGGGAGATATTGCAGTCAGCAAGTAAATGGGCATAATATTTCACTAAGTAGAATGGGGAGATACTGCAGTCAACAAGTAAATGGGCATAATATTTCACTAAGAAAAATGGGGAGATATTGCAGTCAATAAGTAAATTGTCTTAATATTTCACTAAGTAGAATGGTGAGACATTGCAGTCAACAAATAAATGGGTATAATATTTCACTAAGTAAAATGGGGAGATATTGCAGTCAGCAAGTAAATGGGTATAATATTTCACTAAGAAAAATGGGGAGATATTGCAGTCAGCAAGTAAATGGGCATAATATTTCACTAAGTAAAATGGGGAGATATTGCGGGTAACAAGTAAATGGGCATAATATTTCACTAAGAAAAATGGGGAAATATTGCAGTCAACAAGTAAATGGGCATAATATTTCACTAACTAAAATGAGGAGATACTGCAGTCAACAAGTAAATGGGCATAATATTTCACTAAGAAAAATGGGGAGATACTGCAGTCAACAAGTAAATTGTCTTAATATTTCACTAAGTAGTATGGGGAGACATTGCAGTCAACAATTTAATGGGTATAATATTTCACTAAGAAAAATGGGGAGATATTGCAGTCAGCAAGTAAATGGGTATAATATTTCACTAAGAAAAATGGGGAGATATTGCAGTCAGCAAGTAAATGGGCATAATATTTCACTAAGTAGAATGGGGAGATACTGCAGTCAACAAGTAAATGGGCATAATATTTCACTAAGAAAAATGGGGAGATATTGCAGTCAATAAGTAAATTGGAAAAGTATTTTTTTAAAGGGTGGGATTGGGGGGGAGGGTGGAGATAGTCAACACGTACAATGGGGGAAATACTGCAGCCAACAGGTACAATGTACATGAGATAAAATGGAAATGGGGAGTTTGCACTCAACGAATACAATGAGGAGACACTGCAGTCAACAAGTAGATGGGAGAGATATTGTACATAGCAGGTAAAATAGGAGATACTGCAGTCAACAGGTAAGAGGCAGGAAGAGAGGAAGAGGAGGAGAAAACTGTAGTCAACCAGCAACAAACTAGGCAATCATTCAAGATGTGAAGCATTAGGCATTCACATACACAAGGTAACTGTATCATGATGTGTAATGGACAGCTCAGCTCCTTCGATTGTCAGTCACCTGTCCTATCCATAAAAATATCCGAGAGCTCATTTTATCAGGCTGGATTCATATGAACAGGAAAGTCAATATATAAAAAGTGAGGCTAAGCAGCCATGTGCAGGGCATGACAACATCTTCTTCTTCTTCTGCGATCATCCGGAGTTTTTTTTCCCCCGGATGTGATTGCGTTGTGCCTGTTTACAGCAGAGCTGCGTTCTTGCGCCGTTAGGCCGACACACCTGACTTCTGCGGGCATTTGTTGACCGGGTTAACCTTCCCGGAAACAAGAACATCAAGTGTTGGCACTGCATTTATGGACACCTATTTGGATGGTGTGGAATGCCCATGTTCATTCTCTGTTCAACAATGACAACACAAGTAAAGCAACAACAATAAGCTTCAGCTGGCTAAGAAGGAAAACCATGCCTGTATTTGTGTGTGGTGGTAATGCTGATGACAGATATCAATGGCATTGAGAAATAATCAACATACGTACTTCTTTTCATCTGTTAAGGAAAATTCAGAGCAATTATAAGTGTGCTCAGAGTGAAATTCAAGTCTGTTCTTCGTGATAGCAATAGTAAAGTATCCCATCATTAACAGTACTTTTTAAAATCAATCACATGTAACAAGTTAATTCTATTCACTGTTAGTTAGTTAGAAGTTGGAACTGCAACTAACTAACTAACTAACTAACTAACTAACTAACTAACTAACTAACTAACTAACAGTCAATAGAATTAACTTGTTACATAAGCTTGATTTTAAAACCATAACATCTCTTGCACAGCTTTTTAGAATAGCTCAAACAGTATTTTGCATTTTTGGGCTAAAGTTATGATTTTCTTTGTTTGTTTGATTGTTGTGAATGGCAAAACTGGCCAAAGGACTGATTCAAAAGCAAATGAACCTCATGAGCATTTTTTAAAACCACATTCCAATTTGTGGTATTGTGAGTAGTTTCAACTAAGCCTTGTTGAATTCATCTCTGGCTTGCTGTTCTTCTAGTAACGCCTACACAAGACGTTTTTTTTTGGATATCATCATCATCCAACGACTGGCCAGCTGGCGTGGGCAATCATGCCTCTCCACAAATTGCGATCTTCGGCTGTATGTATTAATTCGTGTGTTGACTCCCTTCCGTGCCATGACACAAGGCTGTCAAGAACCTTCGCACACTGTCTTCCTCTATCTCTCTTTCCACAAATCTTTCTGGTTGCCACAACATGTTACAGTTTTTGTCTTCTCATAATGTGGCCAAAAAAATTATGACTGCTTCTTTCCGATGTTTGTGATAAGTTGTCATTGCGACTCAATTCCCTCAAAATGTCCAGACTGCTCATTGCAGTGTTAGTTTTGCAAATTTCCAACAGTGACAAACTTCAATTAATTTTAAGCATTCTTCTAAAAAAAAAACCCCATCTCCAGGCTTTCGGGGATGTTTTTCGCCTGTTTACTAATGTTTGGATGTATGTTGCTGTATTATAGATTGTGAGACTCCCAAACAACATTGTGTGAATGTTTCTCCCTATGGGCATATGTTTATTTCACAAGTGGCAAAGCTTAAGGTAGTCTTGAAGGATATGTTTGGTACCTGTTTGGCCTGTCCACACATACCAAGGGATGATCAGACCATTTTCAGCCTGTTAAGCGACTGTTCAACTCGATCAAGACAGTAAAAGTTGCCTCATTGCTGGTTATTTTCTTATAAACTTGACACAGGCCTTTTTATGGAAGGCAACTGATTGTTCTGTTTGGTTCTATTGTGTTTCTTCTTTAGCTATCATTGCTCTTCATTTCCAGGAATGTCACAGCGAGATAGTATCCACAGTAGTAATACCCTTTCAATGGTGCTTACTGAGTGTAATTTTTTTTAACTCTAGCAGTTTGTCATTGTTTAAAGTTTGCAGAACTAACACTGCATTAGTAAGGAATAAAAATAGCTTATTGTATTATTTATCTTCTTCTTCTTCTTCTGTTTTCGTCCGGAATGTTGTTTTAGATGTAATTGTGTTGTGCCAGTTTACAGCAGAGCTGAAAAATTTGCACCTTTCGGATGACACAATCTGCTTCTTCAGGCATTTGTTGACCAGGTTACTTTCCAGGGGTGTTACTTATCATTTCCGCAATAACACTAAGGGCCTGCATCCCAGCAGTGTATTTTCAGCAGAAAATTCCAATTGGTCAAAAGGTGAGTCTGCTTGCTTTACCTGGGCAGGCCACATAAATT
Organism: Cepaea hortensis; assembly: GCA_963921405.1. NCBI lineage: Eukaryota > Metazoa > Mollusca > Gastropoda > Stylommatophora > Helicidae > Cepaea > Cepaea hortensis. The sequence continues at coordinate 38,062,542 of OY992888.1, forward strand.
CCTGTACCTCTTTTCTCCACTACTTTTAAATGCTTGATTTTAAACTTTGTCACTTTATAGGGTTTGCTTCATCAAATGTTCTAGACAAACTGACTTGAAGAATTGTAGCCTTTCTGCATGAAATATCTGTTGCCTGGCAGTTACCAGAAGCTTTTTATTCTCTATTTATAAAAGATCATCGGATCACTCATCAGCATCCATCTCACTACCTGCCAATTATTTATTGTTACAGCAGTTAGTATTATTATTGGTGTCCGATCGGTGAGGGAAATTTTTCTGGACTGAGGTGAAAAGTTGCTTGACCAAGCATTGGTGGGGTTGCAGTAGCCAACACACCTGCCTCCCTGCTGGTGGTCCTGGAATCAAATCCTCACTGAGGCAAGAGTTCTTGTAAAGGCCACATGGTTCTGGGGTTCACCCAACCTGGCACCAGAACATTTTCTGAGAGGTTTAAGGCGGCTGGGATGATGCTGGCCACATTATCTGTTGAGTGCTGATTGGTAGAAAAATATGGGCTCATCATATACACACGATCCAAGCATCATCATATTTGCAATTTGCGACACAGCATGGAAACAGCATCTTGAAGTTCATTTACTGAAGCCGCCATGCCATCCATCCATCATGTGCCATGCGATAAGCGTAGGCGGTCATGTTCTGCCATCTCACTCGATCACCAGAGTTGTAGATCAGCTCCGTGTTTCTGTCTTGACCATGCCATGTGGCCAAGCCATCCAGGTATTTATTTCTTGGTCTTCCCCTTGGTCTCTTCCCTTCAATCTTGCCAGTTGTCACCAAGTTCTCCATTTATTTATTCTCATAACATGCCAAAAAATTGTGACTGTCTACATCTAATGTCTCTAATCAGTTTACGATCTTCATTTGTTTCTTGTAGGACTTGTTCTTTGGTTTTTCTGTCTGTCCATGGTATTCTTTGCATTTTCCTCAGAAACCACATTTTCGCAGCCATCAGTTGTTTTTCAGCTTGTCTGCTCATTGTCCATGCTTCACGTCCATATAAAAGTACAGGTTCTATGTAGCACTTCAGCCTTCTTTTTCTCGTTTCAATTGATATCTTTTTATTGGCCAGTATATTTTTCATCTTGCAAAAGGCTACCGTTGCAATGGCAATTCTTGTTCTAATCTCTTCAAGGCATCTCCCATCAGATGTTATGACTGTTCCGAGATAGCTGTACCGATTCACTTGTTTAAGAATATGCCCATTTACTTGTATATTACATTGTGGTATTTCTTCCTTCCTAGTGACGACCATAATCTGTGTCTTCTTACAATTCAATTCTAACCCTAGTTGTTCACTGTGTGCAACAACCGCATCTATTAAATGTTGCAGGTCCTGTTCATTGTCTGCAATCAAGACTGTATCATCTACATATCTAATGTTATTGATGTTTCGTCCTCCGATGATGATTCCATTTATATCTTCTATATTTCTGAAAATATTTTCACTGTGCAGGGAAAAAAGATCTGGAGACATTACACATCCCTGTCTCACACCTCTCTTAATAGGCTGATATTGACCTACTTCATTATCAATTCTTATGGCAGCTTGTTATTTCCAATATATGTTTTTTATAAGTCTAAGGTCTGTTCCATCAATTTATAAATCTTCAATCATCCTTATCATGTCGACATGTCTCACTTTATCGAAAGTCTTTGTGTAGTCAATAAAGCAAAGGTGTAGATCTTTGTTTACTTCTATAGACCGTTCAACTACTGTTCTCAGTATATACACATCATCTACTGTACCCTTTCCTTCTACAAACCCACATTGTTCTTCTCCTATTTCAGGTCGTATTTTCCTCCTAACTCTTTGCATGATAATTCTTAGCAAAATCTTCGTGATGTGACTCATTATACTAATTGTTCCCCCGGGAAGGTTAACCCGGTCAACAAATGCCCGCAGAAGTCGGATGTGTCGGCCTAACGGCGCAAGAACGCAGCTCTGCTGTAAACAGGCACAACGCAGTCACATCCGAAAAAAAAATCCGGATGAACGCAGCAGAAGAAGAAGATACTAATTGTTCGATGTTGATCACATTCCAAGGTTCCTGATTTCTTTGGGATTGCAATAAATACAGAATTACATAATTCATGAGGTATATCTCCAGTATCATATATTGTATTCAGGAGTCTGGTAACTTTATCTATTCCGTATTCTTCTAAAGCATTAATCATTTCTGTTGTGATGCTGTCTGAACCGGGGTTTTGCCAGTTTTCATATGGTTAAGAGCATTCTGAATCTCCATCTTCAAAACTGATGGCCTTTCATTATTATTTTCAATATCATACTGTTCTTCTCTGTTATCATCATAACGGTTTTTCACATAATCTAACCATACATGTAAAATCTGATCTTTTTTTATTATGATTTTTCCATCTTTTGTCTTTAGGCAGCCTGCTGATGTATGTGTTCTTTGATTAGTAAGCTCCTGAATTCCTTTGTGCATTAGTTTGGTATTTTTACTGTTGTGTTGTTTTTCAATTTCTATGCAATTATTCTCGAGCCATGCTTCTTTTGCCTCCTTACATAATATTAGTTCTGACTTTTCTGTGAATTTCTTTATATTTGGCAGAATTATTTTTGTTCTGTCTTCTTGTTTCCATTAGCTGTAAAATTGCTTCAGTCATCCATGTCTGATGACCCACTTTCTTTAATTTTGGAATAGTATTTTTCTGCAGCTAAACTGATTGAATTCTTCAACATTTCCCATTGATCATCCACATCTGATGTATGACATCTGAGCTGCCATGCAGTCTGTACATAATTTCAACCACTACAGAAACAAATCCTTTGCTTTATCGAAGAATAGAACATGGGTCAACTGATAACACAGACATCAAAATGGCAACTCTTACTTAAAAAATATGGCAGGTGAATGAATCAAAGACAAATATGATTACCTAATGATAAATGTCACATCTTACCATCTTCAGAACTATCATCAGAACTATCTTCATCACTGGATACTTCCTTTTTTCTTTTCTTTTTCTCTGTCTTTGTTTTCTTCTTCTTCTTAACCACCTTCTCACCTTCTGACTCTGACCTAACAAAAGAGTAATGAATAAATTGGGCGCTAAGTGAACGTGAAAGTACTGGTTATGAAATGACTTTATAATTTCCACTAAGTAAAGGTTAAATTCAGAAAGCAATGGCAAAATAATGAATGTAAACTTATCAAGAAATAACAAACAGCCAAAAAATGCTGGGTTTGACTGTGATGTCCTAAAAGGATATACACCTTGCTGAGAGTAAAGGACCAGGGTAGGAGACAATACTGAGCCTTAAGCAACTCCATGCCCAAGGATACTTTTGCTGTTCAAGTCTTCTATGCTGACTCTTGCCATTTCTATTCAATAATTGAAGATTATACATCTACAACATCTACTAAAATCAAAGGCTCTATCTCGTAACATCAAGATCACAATATACAAAACACTGATCAGACCAGTTGTGCTGTATGGCTCTGAAACCTGGAGTACAACGAAAGGAGACGAAGCCTTGCTACAAACCTTTGAGAACAAAGTTTTAAGACGCATCTTTGGACCCATTAGGGATACACAAAGTGGAGAGTGGAAAAGAAGAAGTAACAAAGACATTTATGATCTGTTTAAGTCCCCGCTAATCACTGGTATCATGAAGGCTAATAGACTACAATGGCTGGGGCATATAGAAAGAATGGAAGATAATAGGGAAACAAAACTCGCTTACACTCAGGAAATAAATGACCGTAGACTCTGAGGTAGACCAAGAAGACGGTGGAGAGATAATATATATACAGACCTACAAGCACTTGGAATCAACGACTGGCAAGACAAGGTCAATCAGAGAGACGAATGGAGATGGATTGTATCTGCAGCAAAGAACCTCAATGGCTCGGAACGCTGAAGAAGAAGAAGAAGAAGAAGAGGAAGAAGAAGAAGAAGAAGAAGAAGAAGAAGAAGAAGTGAAGATTATTAGATGTTCTACACACCACCAGGTGCTCAGCATACATGGCAGCTTTCACTCCTTGTGGCAAATTGTAAATGAGCCCAATCAACAAACATAAGGAATAGGGTAGGAGACAATACTGAGCCTTACATGCCTTCACCTCTTTTGGGTATATAGTTCTAGATTCATGTTTTTAAACAGACAAACTGGCATGTCAGGGAGTAATTGATGCAACAAATATGATTTCCCCCATAAAGATTTCTCTCTCTGGATCCTCCTGATTCTCCATGGGCCTGGTTTAGGGCAGCTAATGGTGATCATGACACCCCAATGCTCTCTGTCATCTGATATTTTAATGAAGCTTATACTATTTAAAGAAAAGACACCATAAACAAGAGGTTGCCCGATGTGCTGCCCGGCAAATGTGGCTGCATCTGGTCAGGTGCATACAACAGTTATATATCATATTAAGCGAACAGATAAATCATACTTTGGCTGAAATATTTAATACACAGTCACTTTTACAGTTTACTGCTAATAATGCTTATACTATTATTTGTTGCCCAGCTGTTTAAGCTTTCCACATTTACCTTATTACTAAAACTATTCTGAAGAAACTGCAAAAAATACCATAAACAGACAGGAAAACCAAATCTGCAAGTTCTACAAGAAGCAAATGAAAACCGTAAACTGATCTCACGACTGCCTGAGACAGGCTAATGAAACTAGAACATTATATACAATGATAAGAAAGAGACAAACAGCTTTCTTCGGTCATGTGATGAGAAGAGAGGCAGAGGCCATCCATCCATCATGTGCCATGCTGGTAAGCGTGGGCGGTCATGTTCTGCCATCTCACTCGATCACCAGAGTCGTGGATCAGCTCAGTGTTCCTGTCTTGCCCCTGCCACGTGGCCAAGCCATCCAGGTATTTGCTTCTAGGTCTTCCTCTTGGTCTCTTCTCTTCGATCTTGCCAGTTGTCACCAAGTTTTCCAATTAATTTCTTCTCATAACATTCCCAAAAAATGTTGACTGTCTACGTCTGATGACTCTAATCAGTTTACGATCTCCATTTGTTTCTTGAAGGACTTGTTCGTTGGTTTTTCTATCTGTCCATGGTATTCTTTGCATTTTCCTCAGAAACCAAATTTCCACAGCTATTAGCTGTTTTTCAGCTAATGGCCGTGGAAATGTGGCTGCATCTGGTCAGGTGCATACAGACAGGTAGACCAAGAGAAATGATGCTGGATGGATTGAGACAGTGGCATGGAGGAATACCATCAGCAGGGTTGATCCAGAAAACCAAAGACCGAGATCTGTGGAGAGCCATGAACGCCTACGCCAGCCGGCAGGGCATTTGATGATGTTGAAGATTAGAGAAATTAGATGTAGACAGTTAAGGTTTTCTTGGGCATGCTAATAGAAGAAATAAACTAGAGAACTTGGTGACAACTGGCAAGATTGAGGGAGAAAGGAACAAGAGGAAGGTAGAGAAGTAAATATCAGGATGGCTTGGCCATGTTGCATGGTTAAGATAAAAATATAGCGCTGATCCACGACACCGGTGATAGTGTGAGATGGCGAAACATGACCATCCAAGCTTATCAGCATGACACATGGTGATGACGATTAAGACTATTATGATGCCATAATAATTAATTATTTGTAAACAATAAGGCAACAAAAAGTGCAATTATGCTTCCCCTCAGGCATTGTTTAAACGTTGTTTAGCAGAAGGAACTTCTTTATATTTCAGCACAATTATATGGAGGTCAGAATGGACGAATGGATAAGTGTTCCCACAATTCAACTTCTGGTGTGCTTATGCTGAAGTAGCGGGTTCAACCCCTACATCGGTCAGTTGGATTAAACTCTTGAATTCTCGTCTTTGACTTGAGGATGTACATTACAAGTACCTCAGAAGCCTGATGGACAGGGATATTAGTAATAGGGAAATCGGATCCACACGAACAAACCAGTTCACTACACAAAAGTAGTAGCACGTGAACTACGCTTGAGTTCAAAGCGAGTAAATGCAAAAAAAAAAAAAAAAGCACAATTATATGTGAATACAAATGGCGATGAGAGGATGGAGGAAAATAAAATATGTACCATTACAGCTGATCAGGAAAGCTCTCTTCTATTAAATGAATGCATAGGAACAATTCTGGCAATTTAAGCACAGCAAGGAAAGCCTAATTCTAGCTATGCTTTAAAGAAATTTGAATCCTCTTAAGATCACAGTTAATGTTAGTTGCATATCCTCTACAGGATGTAGCAGTCAACCCCAGCATTTTTTGGCTGTTCATGATTCCTGGGCAAGTTTACGTTGAGTAGTTTGCCATTGCTGTATGAACGACCGGCACCCATACCATTTCATAAAACAACAACGCAAGGAAGGCCTGCTACCAAATCGCCCGCAGCAGGATTACAAACTGCGTCCATAACCCCTTTGCCACGGAGCCGGTACAAAGAATAAATAACTCTTCTCAGCTGGAGAATGGTTAAACCAATTACTAATAAAAAAATAAACATTCATCAGTACTTGTACAGAATAGAAGGGCTAAAATAATATGACAGAATCACTAGTGGGAGGCTTAGGGAGAGAACTAGACATTCAGCGAATCAGGAGGTGAAGAAAAGACACGCTGACTACACATCAAAAAACAAAAACACCTAATAACAGCACTACTAGAAAGTCATTTCTCTGAAACCCACTGAGCAAGTGAAATAGGCGATGACCTAAAAGCATGCAGAGAAGAGAATTAGTGACAGCGATGGGAAGGACACGGAAGGTGCTACATGAAATAGCAACAGATAGAACAGTGTGGCATGAGTAGGTTGTAGGCATACGTTCCAATGAGGGGTCAAGGGCAGCAGTTGAAGGAGGAAGATAAAATACACAATACAGGGGAATATGAGGGGCAGAAAGATAAAACATGGTATAGTATACACATTTGTAGTGGAGATAAACAAAGAACTGAGAAGTATAGAATCAATGCAACACACTGCTCACACAACTATACAAGTGCATGTGACTTTTAAAAAGGTTGGATAAATAAATCAAACAGGCCAACCTCCAAAGATAAAAACATCTGCCATACCAATAAAATCTCGCATCCCAAATAAACCACATTTTTTATTATCGGAGATTTATTTAATTACCACAGACATCACAGGGTGCGGACGGAAATTATTACTTAATTCACCACACTTTTAAGCTATCAGATAAATCTGCTACCACAAGCAGATCTATTAACACTTTTAGGTTTATCTATTAACGCTTTTAGTCTTATCTATTACCACTTTTAGGCTTATCTATTACCACTTTTGGGCTTATCTATTAAAACTCTTAGGCTTATCTATAAATACAAAAGCAAGCTTATTGTCAACCAATCTTACAAGTTTCCCATCAGAAGTCAATTTAAAAAGCTGTGTATTTTTAATGGATAAGAGCGCTCAATCGCCCTTAATTTCCGGAGAGCTGAAGGAGAGAGGGAGAAATCAGGAACTTTTAGTTTTACCACCCCCTCCTCAAACCTTAAAATAAAAGATTAAAGTTTTAAAGTAGTTACAACAAAAACAACAGTAAAAACTGTGTGTATGTTCATGCACAAAAAAAGCAAATTTAAGAAAAGAAAAACAATAAAAATAAATATGAAAGCTATATGGTCTTAATGTGAAGTAATGACAGTATACACAAATTACATATGGCAATAGACAGCTGCAATTTACAGTACAAAAGACATAGTAAAGTAACAGAAGTATTTGATAAAGGTAGTTCCATGAGATATACTGCCACGGGAGTGTGATGTGTTAGCTTTCACATATTCTAGATCATGACATAATGAGTTTGGTATGGCCAGTTTTCTTCCTTGACCCTTTTCCATCATAGACAACTTCCAGAAAACTATCCAGTAACCACCAAATGTGGCTGGGTTGACTCCTAGAGCCGCACTGGTAAAACACAAAATAATCCTGCCAATGCTAAAGACAACCTGAACCACTGTCCTGGTCAACAATGAGCAAATAAACAAAACTCAAAAGTGCAATTGATCAGCTTTTCACTTGTCTGTCGTTCTCGTTTCTCTATTTCTGTATCCGTCCTTTTATTACTCTGTACCAATCTCACTGGGTTCTTCCCTATATAGATTGACTATACCTAACCCCACTTCCATTTGACCTATTATGCCACATCTGGTCTGCTGGTTTACGGAGCATGTCACTATGAGTTGAGGATTTATGGTCTTAAGATTCCGTGTGAATTTCAGAGTATTCCATACCTCAGCTAGAGACTGATGGATTTTTTATTGTTTTTGTTCCAATGTCTTTTTGTTTGTTGTGTGCTGAACAGGCTTTCAAGCTACATATTTGTTACATGTGACAGTGTAACCTTTCATGTTTGTTGATTTGCTCATTACATTATTAAAGATTTTACAGTTCAACCCATTTCATCTCTCCTGATTAACAAGTGCACTAATCAATATGTTACCATTGCTGTAACAAAGTAAACAAGTAAATGCCACTAATGAAGGTAAAAATCAAAACAGCGACAAAGTTTATCAGTGGAAGATCATCGTGTCTATACTATCCACTAAGTTTCTATATCTTATATGCTCCTGGTCACATTAATCCACCTCCGAACGTATTTTAATTGAGTATGTGCCCAGCATCCTGACTGCTGTGGTGCACCTCCTGGCTGGTTGCCTACGTCTTCGGCACATTTTATGTTGAGGTAGACTGTGGTCTTACTCCAGATAAGATATATATGTATGTACATACATAGCCACGTGGATGCCAGGAGTTGGACTTTTGCTGTAAACAGTCTATGAATGCACATGCCACGAGGGTATTTTGCATCTTGCAATTGCTCCAATTTACCAAACAATTATGGCAAAAAGTATGTTGGATGGAGCTGACAAAATGAAATCCAGTGGTACCTATCTATGTGCACTAGAAGCAGAGAAACTAATTTAGCATCACAGTTGAACATATGACGAAGGAGAAAACAAGGCTGCTGCCTTGCAGACTTACGCCACCCATAGCATCACACACTTGGCATGGCAAGCTGCGACACGCAAGATTCACTGCCACATGGGCTATTGATTGTTTGAAACATTACTGTAATGACTCATCTTCTATTAATTACATACCTGTTTGCTGAAAACATTGAGATATAGAAGTAGATCATGCATTAAACCTTTATACCATAATATCATGCTTGTATTAATGTGGGCAATGTCAATGGCTCTGAGGTTAATGAAACCCATATAGAGAATACTGACTGAGGTCATTGTTTGTCCTTTTTTTAATGCACAACTTATTGGAGTATGATCATTCAAAACTATATAGTTGTGAGTGCTGATAAGTACTGCTGCGTGATATTGCAGAAAATACTTTTTAGATTTGACCTTGCTGTTTACATTAACTAAAGAAATTTCTCTGTAGCTGTTTGCACCAAGTCATTAACAATAGAATATATATAGTGAAAGAGGAAATAGCGAAAGCACCCCTAAAACAAACCTTTATCTTTAAAATACAGAATAACCAATACTGAATACCTCTAGCATCTCCTAATACCAAATAACTGGCTATCTGTATAAAAGAGTCACACAAAATTGGATAGCCAACAGGAGAAACCCTATGTAATTACAGATCTGTTCGTTGAAAACAAAGATCAATGTACCAAGTCTGAAGATCAAGGCATGACATTATTTCTTTTTCTTTGTTGCACTGTTTAGAGACACGAAAGATAGGATATTTATGAACACTGGTAATTGTAACTGAAACACAATTAACACTTACTGTGGTTCTGGTGGTGGCGACCTTGCCCATATTTCATTTAAACCAAATGCACCAATTCTTTCTCTTTCTTCTCGTCTCCTGAAAAAAAAAATGTTCCCTTCAAATAAATATTACAATATTTCTGACATGAAATTTATTGTTAAATTTCTTATTCAGGCACTAAAGTTTTATCACCTTCCTAATCCCCCCTCCACTCCAAGTCTTTTATGCAACTATGCCAACTCATCCATTTTCTCATACTCTCCCTCTAACACCTATTTTCCAGCTGCCACAATGTAACCAGACCTCTTCATCATCATGTGTCATACCAACACGCACGGATGATCACAGTTCACCATATCACTAGCATCTTGGATCAAGCCTGTGTTCTTGATCCGAATATGCTATGTCGCCAAGCCATTTAAATATTTACCACATTAATTTTGCCAGTTGCCACTAAATTTTCCAATTTATTTCTACTCCAAGAAATCTTGACTGTCAATGTCTAATCTAATCAATTTAAGGTCTTCATTTGTTTCCCGAAGGACAGTCTCATCCCATTAAATAACCAAACAATGAGTGTCTTTGAAGATTGAGCACAGCCCACTTCTGGCAACGCTGATGGTATTCTGATACGAACCTTGGGCCTTGTCCATGTCAGACTGGAAGTACTAGCACTAATTAGTGCTTCCAGTCTGACGTGGACAAGGCCTAGGGTTCATACCCGATTAAAATCTCAAATCCCGAAACAACCAAATAAAACAAAACGACTGTCTTGTCCTTATGTGGGTAATTAACCTTTGAGAACTGCCTCCTGTAGCACTTCACTAGTAGTCTTCCTAGCTGCCCATGAGTTACTCAGCATTCTACAAAAGAATCATGTCCCAGTGGCCTCTTAACTTCTTTCTTATCTTAGTACTGAGAGTCCATGATTCACAAGCATACAGTAATACCGGCAGCATGTAACATTCTAAGACTAATTTCTAGATTTCAATGGGCATGAATCTGTTCAATAGACACTTTCATCCATTGAAATGTTGCCCAGGCTTAAATTATTCTGCACTTTATCTCTTTTTCTTTCCCCCTTCAGTTGGGATCATTGGCCCCTGACATAAATCCCTGTATTATTTCAACATTATCTCTTTTACTGTCACTGTCCATTCTGGTCTCCTGTTTTCATCAAGTCATGAAACAAGACATTCCATTCTGTTCTGAGTTGGAGAGAAAAATAAAGCAACAAGGAGAGTAACTAGTTATTAACTTCATAAACCTATGACCTTTCGTACGTGACGGTGTTGGCATTTTAGCAACTGTACAATACCACTATCTACCATTCTCCTAAAGATGCCAAGGCTGAGTTTGCTTTGTTGACTGACATGGAACCATACCATCGTCAGTTACACTATTTTGTAAACTGCATCAATAACTGTAACTGGAGGTCCAATAACAAAATTAATCAAGCAGGATGGGCAATTTGCTTACCTTGCCATCCTTACAGCATCCTCCTCTTCATTCCTGATAACATCTGTCCACCAGTTTGATCTTTTGTGATGTCTGTCAGTGTTCCCATCACCATCCTTAACTTCATAAGGAGGGCCTTTACCAAAATGCTCAAAGCGTTTATGATTGATCGAGCTCTCCCTGAAAAAAAGATTACAAACTATATGTATTATACATTTCAGTGCCAGGTACCATTACTATACACAAATGAGCTAGAATGGTCCACTTCTAACTTGCTGTAACAGGTTGTAATCATCAGACTTACATGAGAGAACCTGTGATGCCATTCAATAAACACAAGAAATGTATTCCCAAGTATTGATTAGTATTCAAAGAAGACATGGGACAAAAATGAAGAAACCTGAGAACATAAGAGAAAAAAAAATAAAAGCTACAGAATCAATGTGTGCCTGTAGCTTTGAATATTTCTGTTGTCCCGTGTGTAATAATATGAGGGCGAGTCAATAAGTAAGTCACACAGTTATGTGGGATGGTGTTTTCTACAGGTGTCATTAGGTGACAGCAACATCAAACTTTATATTCTCATTCATCAGGTGGCGCTAGGTGTCTCATGCACATGCACAGCGCATAAACAAAATGGCGACTGTATTTACGGAGTGTACAACCAAAGAGCAACATGCTGGTGTGCGTTTTTTTGTGGACAAAAGGACTGCCTGCAAAGGACATTCATAAGGAAATGCTTCCTGTTTATGCTGACAAATGTTTGTCCCGTAAAGCGGTGCATAGCTGGGTAGAAAATTTTTCTCAAGGATGCGAATGATGCCGAAGTTGAATGTGAAGTGAAAACATGGTTTAGAAAACAGAGCACGTAGTTCTATGCAGCTGGTTTGGGAGGACTGATAAAACGATGGGATAAGTGCATCACTGTTGGTGGAAATTATGTTAAGAAATAAAGGGACAATGTATGTATAAAAGTAAACTGTTTCAAGTTTTTATCATATTTAGTTATTTTTCTACAGCCATTTGTGACTGACTTAATGACTTTCCCTCGTATTTTTACGCCTTTTCTCTTTGTAAAGAAAAAATATGCCCTTTTATATGATTGAATAATAATAATGTGCCCAAAGCAATTTCCTGCTATGGGCATGTGGAATGATAGCGCCATCACATTGTGTAGGCCTGAGAGCAAGGAGAAACAAGTGGCTAATATTTCGCCCATTTTGGCAAATGACGAGACCAGGTGCCAAACCCGCATGTGTCCATGCTCACAACATTACCAACGGATTTCCTTGTCAACTTCACTAGTGGGCTTCATTTTACATGCCATAAGGCATCGGGTATATGGTGCTAGACCCATATTTTTATAGACAATAGGCACTCGAGGGGTGGTGGAGTCAATATCACGCGGTCACTTCCCCTACTACTTTCTGGTACCCACCCATCTTAGACTAGATCGACCTCTAAGTCGAAGCCAATTTAAAAAATCTGAGTCAATGCCAATTCGAACTCAGGACTACTAGAACAGCAGGCATTACTGGCCACTTAGCTACCACAACTATCTATCTTCTTTGAATGTTTATCAGCACCTGCAAATGTATTATGCATGCTACTGATTCACTGACAATGGGACACAAAGGAACCAAATCCCATTCTTTCACTGCAATAGGCAGGAATGCTATCATTGTAGTAAATAAACACCACCAAACTATTGGGGGGGGGGGGGATGAATGGTTTCTTGCAGACATGTAACAGCTTTTACCCAATACAGTAGACAGTGTAAACAAAGATGACATAAAAAAAAAGATTGCATATTTCACTGCACTGCATATTTTGCTGTATCCCATCTGGTGTATACTATACATAACTAAAGCGAAGTGAACAAAATGAATCAGCTTGGCTGAAACACACATACACACTAACATACAAGCATTATTCATCACCTGTGTTACTAAAATCACCTCAGACTAATAAACATCTTTCTGCTCTCAAAGGGGGAGGTAAGTCTGAGGCGACCTAGATAATACAGTTGGAGAATCATATTTTAATATTAGTGTCGAAGTATGTGCATTTGTAGATTAATTTGTTCGCTTCACTTTAGTTCTATCACAAATACATAAAAAGTAAAAGACCTTTTTATATGCCTTAAAGTCAATTGGGCAAATTATTCTCACAACCTGGTGCTGATTGGCTCTCACAATTTCAGTGGGAGTGGCATCCCAGCAACCTTACCAACCTCAGTGGGGCTGGTACACCACTGACCCTCAAAACTTCAGCAAGACTGATACTCAAGTCTATGGGGATAACGCAAAAAGTGCACACATGTCACTAAAAAAAATGTAGATCATTCAGCTATGCTGTAATTCAAAAATAAATGCTGCACAGAGAACATTCTGGTGACATTTCTACTGTCTTCATTAATCAAAGAAAACAGCACACGAATTTTCAATGCACAGTATTTTCTGAGTCTAATGAAAATGACAGAATGAAATCAAAGTGCTTTATCCGTTTAACACATAATTTTGCTTACACTATCAATGAATAAAGAAGTTCAATAATATATGTATAAAACAGACACTTTGCAAGCACACAGATTCATGGTCTCAACTTACAGTAAGATATGTTGCCTGATGAAGATAATAGAAATGAATCAAAATGCTTAATTGTGTAACACATAATTTTGATTACATGAATGAATAATCCGGAAGGTCAAGAGTATATGACTGAAACATATTTTCCAGTCAAAAGCACATTCATCTTCTGTCTCATAACCACAATAGGTCAGTCACCGAGGTGCCACAAATTCTGTGTCCCTTCCATTTAACAAAAGACAAATAAATGGCAAGACCTTATTTAACTCATTCTAAATTATGCAAATGCAAAGCAGAGATGCTCATGTGCTAGGGTCGGGGTTTATACTGACCATGACCTCTCTTCACCTCTAGGCAAGGCATCCTGGGCAGACACTAATCTGTCTAATGAACAGAGGATTAGCCATGATCTCTGCAGTGATGAAACCTGTCGAGGACTCAACAAGATTGGAAAACATTTCCCATAATGATGGTAGAGAAGCCACATCCAAGTCTTGCACCCACTGCTTGGAAAACCCGTAAGCATGCTAAAGATGAGCATGTTGCTAGTCTGAGGATGGAACAAATTTACCACCAGTACCCAATTTCTCAGGTCGTGCAAGAATGGATAACCCGACAAATGGCATTTGAAAACAATTTCTTAAGTGATCAACATTTGCACCTATTCTAGGGGTTTGTCCTGAACAAAATGGTGCACTGGAAGTCTTCACCGGCCCTACAAAATTTGCCTTGTATGATTGTGTTCCTTTGGGTGGGACTTCTCTCTGGAGAATTCTGGGCTGTCTTGTAGAATGCTACATTGGTGCTTCATGACAGCAGCTGGTAGTCTTTGAGATCCATTCAGTGAAAGTGTGCCTGGAGCAATCAGACATGTTCTGAGTCAGAAGAATAGTCAGTACGTGACATAAATATCACCAGTTTTAATCAGGAACATATGTTGTGTCGATGGAGTCACATGACAGAAACTGACGTGGGGGTGCGAAATGTCAGAATTTCATACATTCTAGAAGACTTGAGTCATAATGAAGTGAAGGTGGCCAGTTGAATTGCTCGCTGCCTTTCTCTCTCATATAATCCTCCCAAATCTGAAAATAATCCAGTACCAGGCTCTGCCAAAAAAATGCTGGGGTTGACTGCGATGTTCTGTAAAGGATATATAACTGACTAAACAATCCATTTAATGAGGCTGGTTGGATCCCATGGCCTGACCTTTAAAGAAAATAAGAATACTGCCACTGGTGGGGATTGAACTTGGACCACTCTCTTGGTAAGCATATGCAGGGTGTTTGTAAAGTCTCACTACACTTTGTATGTAGAACAACTGTTTGTTGGAGAATACGTTTTCCATCTTGCAAACGTAAAACATACTCCCCAACAAACAGCTGTTCTACATACAAAGTGTAGTGAGACTTTACAAAACCCCTGTACAACCACTGTGTTACCGTGGTTATATGTGAAGAAAATGAATGAACAATCATTTGCTTCATATAAAAAGTTCAGAAGATTAAGTGTAGTTGCATGCCAACATATCATAAGCTGCTTCAAGTACAGAGCTAACTGGAAGCAAACAAGCAACCTTAACAAGGCAAACACAGAAAGCAAATCTTACCTGGCATCCTTGTGGTTTTTGTGTCGTTTACTTGGGGATGCCGAATGATGGCTGTCTGAATGTGATCTAGAAGATTCTCGACTGCCACTTCGGGATCTTGCTCTTTTTGCTGATTTTATTAATCCATTTCTTTCTGCAGACTTCCCGTGTTTTTTCTCTCCAGGACATGAAGGTGTCCTCTTGGGAGACACTGTAGATGAATGTTTATTTCTGCTATGTTGCTTCGAGTGTTTTCTCTTTACAGGACTTGGAGACCTGGAGCTCTGTGACTTCGTTCCGTTATGTTTGCTTTCATCGTCAGATATAGATATTCTCATGGGAGACGCTGAATGTCTATTTCTGCTGTGATGCTTCGAGTGCTTTCTCTTTTCAGGACTTGGAGATCTTGAGCTTTTAGATTTCGCTCCCTTTTTTCTCTCGGGTGACGGTTCATCGTCAGATCTAGATGTCCTCTTTGGACTCGCTGAATGTCTATTTCTGCTGTGATGCTTTGAGTGCTTTCTCCTTACAGGGGTCGGAGACCTTGAGCTCTTTGATTTTGTTCCTTTACTTCTGCTTTCAGATGGAGACAGATCATCATCAGATGAAGATCTTCTCCTTGAATGTCTCTCATCGTCAGAACTGAAGCTTCTGCTGCGTGAGTAGCTCCTTGAATACCTGGATCCTGAGGTTGATCGACTTCTTCCTCTCCTGGAGTCAGAATGAGATCTGTGTCTGGAAGATGACCGCCTGTCAGAGCTACTATATGTTCTCCTAGAACTGAAATCGCTACTGCTGTCACTCTCAGACGATGTGTGTCTTGATCTTCTTGTCATGTTGAATGTCTACTCCATGGAAACTGAACACCTGAGAGAGCTGAAATGAAAGAGAAATGTTTCATGCACTGAACTGTAACATTTTATTGCAATATTATTATGTAGCATCATGCTGTTTGCAACACATGGATCTATTGTGTTATAATACATAATCATAAATTGTTTTAGCATACAATGATCTAATGAGTTAAGATACATTATAATCAAATATCTTCAAAACAATATTTTCCCATAGTGAATTTGAATGATGAAGACACAAACAATAGATTGCACAATTTATGGCCTGCCATATTTCGCTGCATCTCTCAAGGAATATGTGTGTTGTATATTTAAATTTGAAGGATTTATCCTTTTGCTTTAGTTTATCTTGTGTGACTTCTGCAGTAAGCACCTGACGAGATGCAGCAAAATATGCTAGGCAATAAATCATTATTCAAAATCAAACATCTGTTTTATCTAGAAATGCAAAAAAAATGTGTGTCTGCATGAACTGTGCTTGAATTTCATGAATGTTGTTATTAACTTTTAAATCTGAAATGTATTCTAAGAAAATATTATCTTAAACATATTTACATTGAAACCCATAACACATTAGTTCAGATTCAACATCCCAACTAAACAATCTCTAATTTAAAGATGCCAAACAAAACACCGTAAGAAAATCTATATAAAATAAAACCTAAATTCAGAACCTAACTGAAATACACTCCAACCAACCACAAGAGGCAGTTTGCAACACACTATGCAGCTATAGAAAGAGACAAACAATATTCTTTGCCGTGTGATAAATTGGAAAACATTGTTGCCAATATCGAATTGAGACATTATTGATTAGTCGATTCCATCAGTTTCAATGCAAATAGGACTTCTTTAATCCTAGATTGCTGTGGGGATAAAATTCCACATTCAAACAATATAAGTAAGTATGTAGTTTTTTGGACAAGTATTATTCATTTATTCACTTCATAAGATATATAACTGTGCAGTATGCACCTGACGAAATGCAGCAAAATATGCCCGGCAAGATATCATGCAATATATGGTTTGTGGCTTCTGTCTTTAGAATTGATCATATTGATGTCTAAAGGTGAAGAAAGAAGAAGAACTGATCCAGAACATCACGGACTTAGATGTATGGGAATACATGAACACCTTCGGCATGTGGCAGGGCACCTGATAAAGCTGAAGACCATATTCTCTCATGTACTTTGTCTAAAGGCGAACAAAGAAGAAGAATTGATCCAGAACATCATGGACCTAGATGTATGGAAATACATGAACACCTTCGGCATGTGGCAGGGCACCTGATAATGCTGAAGACCATATTCTAAATGTGCGTTAACTGATTCAGTGCCAAACAAATAGTAGGTTTCAACCAAACAAAAATGGATGGCGGAAAATGGGAAGTAGGGCGTGTCATAGTTATGGCTTAAAAAGTTAATATGGTAGCAGAATGTTATAGTATATATATAAAAGTAGCTGACCCTGCGGGTATCTGTCTCTGTCTGTCCGTCCGTCCATCCATCCGTCCGTCCGTCCGTCCGTCCGTCCGTCCATCCATCCATCCATCCATCCATCCATCCATCCATCCATCCATCCATCCATCTATCTATCTATCTATCCATCTATCTATCTATCTATCTATCTATCTATCTATGTTCGGCCCTTTCCCGTTCCCGTTGCGGGAAAAATGAGTTTGAAAATTTTCACACATCTAAAATAGATCCATTATTTTTACGACGGCCCTTTCCCGTTGCGGGAAAAATGGGTTATAAAATTTTCACGTATTTAAAATAGATGCATATGAAACTGTGAAAATGCCTTAAAGATTTTATCATTATATTATAACGCATAAGACTGTAGATAACTACTTTAAACATTTTATGAAACTTAAGAAAAATACAACAATTATTTAAATTACATAATACTACATGCTACTAAAAGTTATGTCCCTTGATATAACTTTTCTTAAGTTAAGTCCCCTTGCAATATCTAAACTAACAAACTATGCCAGTTGGCTTGGCGGGAATGAGAAGAACATCTGTAGAAAATTTCATCTCAATCGGATGGACCGTTCGCGAACGCATAAGAGACATGCAAAGACACAAACACACACACAAACATTCTCTTTTATATATATATAGATAAAAGGGTGCTGCATGGAGAAAACTTATGTATTTGTATTTTAACAATAGTTTGATTTATCATCCCACGGCAGTTACGGGAAGTTTGAATAAGATGATTTATCAACCCTTGGCAGTGAATCAGTTAATGGCCTGTAATTGAGTTTACTTGCCTCTACTTGTAAAACAAGCCATATGGTGTGCCACAGCAACTAAACATTGCATACAAGTTCCTCAAATCTAACACACTGATTTGGAAAGTGCTATACAGTTAGCAGCTCTAGTTATGAACAATACAATCTAGACATAACCTAAGACACGTCTAACACAGATTATACAGACCTTACTCATCTAGACCATTTTTTGGAAAACAATGCGGCAGCAGATGAATGGCCAAACAAAGATAACTCAATGAAGGAAGAATAAAGCACTTACAAAGATCAATTAATCAATGAAAATACATTATGTGATCGGGCCATTTCTGTAAGTCAATAACTGAATAATTTGTGGCCTTTGTCAACAAGTAATCATGATCAGGCCATGCCTGTAAGCCAACAGCTGCATAATTTGTGGCTTTTGTCAAAAAGTAATAAGAATATTGACAATATTGCTGCTTTCAGTTTACATGGGCTCACAGTTATAATTACTGGTAACAGTGAGACACTTCTGGAAAAGACACAATTTTCAGTAACTTTTAAAGAGGAAAAAAACTGCAACAGAAAAACATTACTCAGAATTCAAAGAATTAAAGAAAGGAGTTAAGACAAGGGTGCATTTGTCCCCATTTATTTAACAGGCTCAAGTGATTGCCACTCCATTTAAATTTATTCAGGCTGTCATTTGTGCCTCATCTGCTTCTTTTAGAGCCTTTTCTTCCTGATCAAGTTGTGTAACTGATTGTGTTAGGCTAGTTTCTGCTAGTTCTGTTGGAGTTTCAACTTAAAGCCGGCTGTACGGCGCTGGGCTCATGGACGTAATTCGCAATCCCAGATATCGGGTTCAAAACACAGGTGTTGCCAATTTGGCAGCAGATCGCCTTGTGTTGGTTTTCATGCAATGTTATTAGTGCCAGTCGTTCGGAAAGCAATGGCAAATTACTGAACGAAAGCTTGCCAAGAAATCACAAACAATAAAAAACTTCTAGGGTTGACTGTGATGATGTCTTAAGGTGTACAGAGAAGAAGAAGTGTAACAAACATATGTATATATGTGTGTGCATGCATGTACACCAGTAGCTCCCAAGCTTTTCAAGCAGAGGGCCATATCTACTATTTTCGGCAGTTAAGTGGGCCACAACGTTATACAATTATAAAAGTCGTACAATATCATTCTTACCTTTCTTAACTTAAATTTTAAATCAGTTTCGAAAGTCACTATTAATGTAATTAATTTACAATTGTAACTGTTCTTCATAACTAGTTACTTAAGTTCAGATGCCAGTTTATCAATGTCTGGGCACAAATCTGTCATGCCCAAAGTCATAAGCGCAGCTAGGTTACTGTCGGTGAGCCTGGAACATTGCTTGTTTTTTTTTATAACGGTCATTGCAGAAAATGACTGCTCGAGACCTTGCGTCCCACTTTCCGACAGCTGGCGGGCCATGGTTTGGGAACCTCTGATGTACACACACGGTGGATTTTAAAAAGTGACCCAGGCTTCCAGGCCGACCCAGCCTAAAATGGGTATCAGGAAATGTTTTGGGATGTAAAGGTAGCCAACATGCTACTGACCACAAACCCAGTGAGAGCCTATAAACACTTATTAAAAAAAAGTCGCTTAAAAATCGACAGGGTCGACTTCATCGCACCGGGTTTTATCCCATATGGCTCGGTATATCTCCGCTGCGCGGAATTCGTCGCACCAAGCACGCAACTCTGTAGCTCTAGCGACGACCCACAGGAGTCTCCTAGTATAAACGCTTATAATCGGCTTAGGATGTGACACTGCTGAAGTTCATGTTGACAAACACTTCTATTTACCCCACATGGGGCATCCCAGGAAGATACTAGTATGTGGGCCATCCTTTTCTACTTGGTTGCCTATAATTTTTGCAGCAAGTAGGTACACACTACCTAAGTGGCAGGCGCCGAGCATGTTTCCACTCACGGTTGCAGCTGAAATGCAGCTTTTGTTTTGACGAATTCTACTCTTAATCTCTGTCATTAATCTTCTATCTGTTGTTATGATTGTCCCTATGAATTTAAATTTATTAAATTGATTTAGCATTTTCCTTTCTACTGTTATGTCATGTTTTGGCTTTATCTTTTTCTTTAAATACAACCATTGTTTGTTTTCTCAACAGCCAAGGAAAGTCTTTGTTTTTGCACTCTCCATAACTATACTACCCAACAGTTGTAGATCTTTCGCGTTTTCAGCTTTCAATACTATGCCATCAGCACAAGACATATTTTTCATATTATTAGCCCTAATCTTGTATTCCTCCTCAGGAGTCTCTGACGCGAAGTGGTTAGGCCATTTGCCTCACCTTTTGAAGGTTGTGGGTTTGATTCCAGGCTACGTCTTTCGGTTCACGAGTGTATTTTTCTCAGAGACACCTAGGGGTCATCGCCGGAGCTACGGAGTTCGTGCTTTGTGCGATGCTTTCGGCAGGCCGCCTTGCAGAAAGAGACCAAGCCATATGGGATAAAACCCGGGGCAATGAAGTCGATCATCTCGACTTTTAAGACTTTTTTTGCTATTCCTCACCTCTCTTTGATCTCTCTTTATTACTTCACTACAGAGAGAGAACAGATCCGATGACAAAAAACATCATTGTTTGCGAATAATTCACACAAATATTAATATCTCAGCACTTATTTGATAAAGGGAGTTGAATAAGGTATTGTTGGATTTTATTTTGAAACCTCTATCAAAACAGTTTTATATCAGTTATCTGTTGCGGCATCTTCATTGCACTCCAGACAGGTCCATAGGTGCTCAGATCCTCCCCCCAGCATATGCATCAGCATTCGGTGGCTAATAGTACCAGTTCTGTGTTGGTTAACAAGGCACCTCGTTTTCCCGATGTACCTCTTGTGTCTGGCCGTGCCAATTTTTACTCCCAAGTCTTTCATCCTGGACAGTGATGTGGATTCACTGACGTCAAAGTCTTCTGTTCTCGACATGTCTTTAAGGACGTTAATAACATCGGCACGATCCATGGGCTGGCCATCTGCAGGGGGTGCAGAGCCAGCCAGTTTATCAGCTCGTTCATTTCCCTCGACTCCCGCATGTCCCTGGACAAAGATGAAGGTGACTTTATGGACTACAGACTTCCTCAGCGACTCAGTCGACTGTCTACGTACAGATCCAGCTTCGACCTTCTGAATCATGCTCATTGAATCACTTAGTACACACACGTTGGTATAATGCTGTGATTCTAGCCATGGGAAAGCCTGTGTTACTGCCATCACCACCATTGTCATGCTGTTCGTGGGCATAGAGTGGGCACCACTGGATTCTTGAACGGTTCGGCCCGCTGAACGAGCTGTAAATGCCCATGCACTTCTCTGCTGCTTTACAACAGATCCATCTGTATAGATGAGCACTTCGGGGTTGTCTGCGTGTTCATAGATGAGCGTGTTGACCTCTGCATTGACAGTGGCAGGGTTCTGTTCTCTGCACCATCTGTCAAGTGTGATAATGCAGGAGAAGGTGCACTTAAAAGCTGGAGGCACAGGCACCCATTCCTTGCCGGGGTTGATATTGGTAGGACTGCAGATCTGTCTGATGATATCTTCCGCCTGACCCATCCATAATTTGCCCCTCTTTAGCCTGTTGCCCTTTTCTCTGAATATATCTTCATGCAGTGGGTACTGCTCATCCGCACTTATTTTCAAGTATGCATGAGCTCTCCAGATCTTGATCCTGTGGTTCATTGTGGGTAATTATCAGTTTTATAATTCCCTGACATACCAAGTCAGAGGTTCAAAATAAGCCATGGGTGAATTAGAAGCAGACTGCATTGCACAGATTTCATAAAGCAATAGCAACGTTGTTGTCAAATAAATGTTGTATGGCCTTTGCAGGATGTTGTGATCGACCTCAATCCGAGGTCGATTGCCAAGCAATTTTACGTTAAGTAGTTTGCCATTGTTTTCTGAAAGAGAAATCAATGTTTGAACCCAAACCACTAAACAAAAACTGCCTCAATCAATCAATCAGGTGCCGTCTCCGTAATGAAGGTTGGCTACAATGGATCTCGAACACTGTCTGTCTCTCGCTTTGACTGTACATTCTGTCAGGCTGATGTTCGTCCATCTCCTGATGTTATCCTCTCACTTGTACCGTTGTCTACCTCTTGCTCGCTTGCCCTCAACCTTGCCTTCCAGTATGGTTTTTATAAGAGTATCATGTCTTTTAATGTTGCCAAAATATTTCACTTATCTCCTCTTTATTTATTTCTTCCTGATTCACTATAGAAGTTGTCTCTTCCCTGTGAATATTTACAACAGGCTCATCTCCAGGAGGCCAAGAATTACCCGTATTGTGTTTATCTTGTTGTTGAACTACCATTGCTGTCTTTGGGATATTACGTGGTGAGGTCTCAATCTCTTCCATGATGGCCAGCCATGTTCACTATCGTGTCCTGAACACGCCTCGTGTGTGCCACACACTCTGCCATTTCGCTTTCGAAGCCGTTGATCTATTTAGATTCATCTGCCTTCTCCATCGTCCCAGTCTGACTAGTAAATTACAAATTATGGTCAACAAAAGCTGGGGTTAATTGTTGCAGCTATAGATAGAGGACATGCAACTAATTCTGTTAAACTCTATATATTGGAAGTGTCTATTCGCAGGGCCCTGCGAATAAACAAAGCGTCTATTCGCAGGGCACAGCTGGTCACGTGATTTAACGTCAGTTTGCGGCTATATTATACATTTTCGTTGATTGGAAAACGTGTCGTCAGTGGCATAGTTGATAGTGCATAGTTGATGGGTGGGAGCTCGAGGTTTGTTTCCTTGCCGGACATTTTTTTTTTTAATTGTTCAGCAATTAATTGGATGAAAGTCAAATGTCAATCGTTCGTTTCCTTGCCGGACAATGTTTTTTTAAAATTTTTCAGCAATTCATTGGGTGAAAGTCAATCCTTCATCTCTTTGGGTATTTAGAATTGTGTTATTTAAAGTGAGTGTAATTTAGTTAGTACCAGTTTCTTCAGTATTGGTCCTCGTTGCTTTGCACTACGGCAATTCCAATACCCAACCCACACATTTTTGAGTCCCAAACGATCCGTTTTCCTTCTACCCCTTCTGGCTCCAGCCCTCTTCTTCCTTTTCCTTCCCCCCTCTCCCCTACCTCTTCTCCTCCGCTTCATTCTCTCCCCGCTGGCAGTTGTCAAAAGTATCGAGCACAAAGCACGTACTCCGTTGCTTCGGTGATAATTCTTTGTAATATTCATAGTTGGTTAGGTAGGTGGGTAGTTAGACACGAAAGTGGTTAAGTAGGCAGGTAGGCAGGCATACAGACAGGCGGACATATAGAGAGGCATACAGACATCTCTCTCTCTCTCTTCTTCTCTATCTCCCTCCCCCTCTCTCTTTCTTGTCTTTATCACTTTTTTATGTCTTTCAACACATCTTTCTCATATCTCTGTCTCGCACACTATCTTCATTATCTATCTCTCTCTTCTCTCTTTTCAACCCGCTTCACATATACCAGGTTTTCCTGCACTTTATATGCGTAGCATTTCCTTGTTTATTTGGTAATTCATGAGGCCAGTCAGTCGAAAGCAGTCAGTCAAAAATCGAATAAACAAAGCGTCTATTCGCAGGGCCCTATGTGCTGGTCACGTGATTATTCCCGGTGTAGGGCCCTGCGAATAAACAAAGCGTCTATTCGCAGGGCCCTGCAAATAAACTCTCCCCTATATATTTATATATTTATCTCATAATTTTTGAAAAATTCAAGAAATTTCACTACTTCAAGTGTCATATATTATACCACATACTACTAACTTGTAACTAGCTGTCATAGTTGAAACTTGGAACCTAACTTAAAGATTCCAGCTCGTAATCTGTAACAACTGTGGAACAATTTAACAATGTACATACAATGTGAATTAGAACTTTAGAAGTAATATAGCATGCATAGCTATCTTTTAAATTGTTTCTTCTTCAATTCCACAACTTACATAATATTTTGGTAATGATTACTGAATACAATAAAAAATTTTTAATGCTATCAATATTTCACAATTCTGAATCAGTCAGTTATCACATTCTGATTCTCATTCATTAAAACTTAATAAAACTTGCCACAATTCACAACAATGGATGCCTTTCGTGAAGTAGTTGAAGGTGGGGTTGGATGATCCACTCACTGCTTCTGCAATACGCTTTGACTGTCTAGTCAATAATTAATAAGTTTTCCGGATCTATTCAATGATTAGCTACTGTTAAATTAGCAAATTATTTAGTTCTGTGATTTTCCTGAACACAAAACAAACATCAGTTAAAAATTGAACTTCAAAACGCAGTGTCAGTCAGTGATCACTTACTTAGTTTATCGCGTATTTAATTTACTTTAGACACATAAAAATCAACCATTAACTGTGCTGCATGGAGATGGCTGACGAGAAAAAGAGAGTCACAATCTGGCGATAACTTAGCATTTACCTCAAAACACTTCTTGACGGCTGTGGCTTGCAATATGTTACCTGGTTTATGTTTTAATTTCGTCCACAAGACGTCTGTGTTCACGGGAAGTTGATCAATCGATCGCGATCACAGGAAGTCATGTTTGGCTGGCCAGATTTTAGACATCTCCATCCTTTGTCTGCCTGTCTTCTTCATATACATCATTATCACTACCATCATTGGGACGCAGAGGTGTTTCCAAGGCAGCAGGGCCGGGTTATATACTGGCCAAGACCTATTGACGCGTCCTCGTCGAGCGTCCTGGGCAACAGGTCCCTTCGGGGTCCTGGCTAAAGTCAGTAGGATCGCCGATTCCTCCGAAGTCGGAGAGTGTCTGCCTGTACGGCGAGGACCCACCAGTCTGCACACCAATAAGCCAGACATGGGACAACAGATACCCACGCAAAACTCAGGTCCTGTATGACATCACACTGATGTTGGACAACAGGATGCCTTCATCCGACATACAGGACTTCACGTTGGAGCTCAAGCCAACGAACACAAGCAAGCAAGCAAGCACTACCATCATTCACACCAATAAGCCAGACATGGGACAACGGATACTCACGCAAACCTCAGGTCTTGTATGACATCACACTGATGTTGGACAACAGGATGTCTTCATCCGACATACAGGACTTCGCGCTGGAGTTCACAGCCAGCGAACACAAGCAAGCAAGCAACTGCCATCATTGTCATCATCATCTTCTTCTTCTTTTTGGGACAAAGCCCCTCCCTCAATCAACTCACTCTATAGCTATGTAACTGTCCATGTCCTTTCCATTCCATTCCCCATTCTACCAATACCTCTACACCGTTCAACCGCAGAAGAAAAATCTATACAGTATAGTAGTATATATACTTTTAGTATTATTAGGGTCCATCGCCTGGCTCAGATGTGACTGTGTCAGTTACAATTCGAATATTAATTTCAAGGTAATTGTTGATCAAAGTGGGTAATGGGCTTATCTTATTCCTGTTTATACTTCTCTTCTCCTTGTGTTTTTAACTCTTCCTCTGTTTCATTTGCCTGTCGGTTCCTGACTAAGGTTTTTCTGGTTATACTACTAATCTTGGATTTTCTTAATGCATGGCATATCCAGCGCCAGCGTATTTTCTTCACCTTTAGGTTCATTGGTATTTATTTAGTTCTCTCCGTGGACTCCACATTGGTGATTTTGTCATACCATTTGATTCCTTCTGTTTCATCATCATTATCGTCAACTCGTAATGCACCAGTAGGTGCTTGTAGGAGCGCCAGTGATGATGGAAAAATCAACACCTAGGCTTATCCATTGTTGCCTATCCTTTTCGGCATGGGCAATTATATTACCAGAAAACACTTAAAAGGCTTAAACTTACAGGCGAGAGGATCGACTTTATCCCTACGTAGCTCGGTTTCTTTCCGCAGGATGGCTTGGCGAGAGGATCGACTTTATCCCTACGTAGCTCGGTTTCTTTCCGCAGGATGGCTTGGCGAAAGCGTCGCACAAAGCACAAACCAAGCTTCGTAGCTAGTTAGTTATTCGACAGATCATTCTCATTGCACATCGAACCATTCAGTCCATAAGTGCTCGGATCCCCTCCTCAGCAAATCCCGCAGCATGTAGCGGCTAACGACACCAGTTCTGTGTTGGTTTATCAATCTTCTTTGGCTTCCTGCGTAGTGATCTTGTTTGGCCACCCCTCTTTTAGTTTGCTGTTCTCGCAGTCTGGCCATGGTTGTAGATTCACAGTCATCCCTTGGTTCACGCAAAAGTCTTACTTCTCGTGGAGCATTCAGAATGTCAGCCTGGTCCATGGCGCGGCCGCCCTCCACCGTAGCCTCACCTGCGAGCTTGTCAGCCCGCTCATTTCCTTGTACTCCCGCATGCCCTGGCACGAAGATGAAACAAATCTTTGTCAGCCGAGACCGCTCCAGAGGCAGCAACCATTCTCTTCGGATCGACCCCTCCTCTATCCTCTTGATCATGTTCATTGAGTCTCTAATGAAACATGCCCTAGTGAATGTCTGTGTCTCGAGCCATGTTATTACTTTACTTACTGCCATGACTTCCATAGTCAGGCTACTTGTGGTTTCAGTGAAAGCACCAGAGTCCTCCTTCACAATTCTCCCTCCGGCCTGAGCCGTAAAAGCCCATGAGCTTCTCACATGCCCAAACCACTAAACAAAAACTGCCTCAATCAATCAATCAATCAATCAATCAATCAATCAGGTGCCATATCCGCAATAAAGGTTGGCTGCAATGGATCTCCAACAATGTCTCTCGCCTTGACTGTACATTCTATCAGACTGATGTTAGTCCATCTCTTCATCTTATCTTCCCACTTGTATTGTTGTGTACCTATTGCTCGCTCGCCCTCAACTTTCCCCTCCAGTATGGTTTTTATAAGAGTGTTATGTCTTTTAATGTGGCCTAAATATGTCATTTGCCTCTTTTTTATTTCTTTCATCAACTCTCTTTTCATTCCCAGTTTTTCTAGAACCTCTGTATTTGATTGTTTTTGTTCCCATGAAATATGACATATTCGTCTGTATATCCACATCTCCAGGGCCCCTATTCGACTTTCTAGTTGCTTGTTCAATGTCCAGGCTTCCGCGCCATACAGTGGCGTTGAATGTACATAGCATTTGACAATACTTATGTTTAATGTGTTGTTAACCTCTCTAGATGTTAGTACTGATTTCATGCTGTTGAAAGCATTTTTCGTCATTCCCCTTCTCTTTTTGATTTCTATTTCACTTCTGCCATCGTCTGTTATTATATGTCCAAGATAGGAGAAACTTCTTACTTGTTCTAGTATCTCCGCGTTTACAGTAATGTTCATTTATGGCCTTTCCTTTCTACTGCTAATTATCATAGTTTTCGTATTTAAGATTTATTGATTGATATATTGATTTAGGAACCGACATCGCAGCATTCGGGACGTTCCCATAAGCGCTCCGTCCCCATCCTCAGCAGCCAGCGAAGCGTTCCAATACTAATAGTTCCAGTAGCAATCTGATTATATGTCCGTCTCGCCTTTCCTCTGAGCGTCGAGAATCGGCCAGATCCCCTCGTTTTTAAGATGTTAATATCTAAGCCACATTCTGCACCATAAGAATTCTCTTCTCACATAGTAAGGGGAACAACTGGGTCTGAAGAAGACATGACAAAGCGAGATCAATGTCGGGCAGTTAAAGTGCTTCTAGCATATACATGCCGGCTTCCTGGCCTAGAGGTTAGCGACTTTTCTCCGTAATCTCGTATACTCTCATAAGTAACGTGACGACGGTGAGAATCAGCAGTGGTTCGAATCGCGCCGGTAACCTACTGGGTATATGAGCCGGCCGCTAAGAAAGCAATGGCAAACTACTGAGCGTAATCTTGCCAAGAAATCAACAATCAGCTGAAAAATGCTGATGTTGACAGCAATGTCCTGTAAAGTATATGCAAACAATTTTTTTAGCATATGCATAGATACAGCTTCTTATTGAAGGAGGACAAGCATTCAAGATGCAGACACTACATGTGACCAGACGACATCAAGACATGAACTGCGTCAGTGTCCAAGAAGACGCAGCCCAGAAAGTGTCGGCGACTCCTAACAGCTGACCCTTAATGGAGAAATGGCACGGTGAGGTCACAATGACGATAGTAAAGGGATTTATATGGTCTTGGCGGACATTGCTATTTGGTTATATGATATTCTGATCGGCTATAAAGAATAGTTCATTCAGTAAAGTTGTTTCCTGATTCACCATTCCTATTTGAGAAAATAAAATTAGACCTTGTTCAACCTGCTGGAGGAGCGGCTGGCATTTGCAAGAGTGGCTAGCCGAGCGGCTAGAATGTCGGATTCTCCTTCGGGGAACCCGGGTTCGAATCCTCGGTAAGGTGTGGATTTTTTTTTCTGTCGCGGGCAAAAAGAAAACCCAAACCTGCATAGTTTGAGGGGACTGCACTAGCCAGGCGACCTTAATTCCCGCCATACACTGCAAGATACTATATTGACACTAAATGACAGTTTTTTTTTTTTTTTTGACAGCTCAACCTGCTTCTTCAGCACATTTGCCAAGTGGACATGTGTTTGTATGTCCATATAGACTGGGATTCTCCCCCCCCCTCCCCCACCCGACCAGGGCTGCGAGACGGATACAGCCTACACTGGGTACCAGAAAATTGTCTGGAAAGTAACGGTGTTTGGGGTAATACTTGCTACATCACACATCGAGTGCCGAAAATATTTACTTAATGCACCCAGTAACGCGAAAAAGAGTCCGTTAGTTTACTTACTTTACAGCCTACTTTTTCAGTGTTGTTGCGTTTGAGGTCTTTATGTCTGATCTTGTTTTAAAACAAATAGTTTGTTATTACGTAAGATTTCGTTCTTATTTGCTGTTTAACTAGTGCACGCTTCTGGACATTTCGTCAACTGTGGTTTCTTCAAGACGTGTTAGGTAAGGCTTTACGCTGTTGATTATAGTTATTTGCTAATGATTTATTTTCTGTGCTGCCGGTGTATGAGATGGTTGGTTATCTTCTATTGTTGTCAAAGCTGCTCATACGTCTTACGCACTTTTCAGTTGTAATCCCGAGAAGGACTAACCCTTACAAGCTTAGTCCAAGCTCCAGGTACGGTTTGCATTCTGTTTTATCATTTTGATGGTGGCCAGCATGGCCGAATGGTTAAGAGCGCTCGTTCTTAAACATCCGGTGTGCTGATGCCGAAGTAGTGAGTTTAACCGCTATATCGATCAGTTAGTCTAAAATGTTGACTTCTCGTCCTTGACTTTGGGATGTAAATTACAAGTACCTCTAAAGTAGGAATGGGTTTTCCTGATGGCGAGGGACACTAGTAATAGGGAAAGCTAATCCACACGCAAAAATAAGTCCAGTGCACTAGAAGTAATAGCGGCACGTGTATGAACTACGCTTGAGTTTAAAGCGAGCGAACAAAAACAAAATCATGTTGACAATCTGTGAATGAGCTTCATCTGGACATACTTAACACGTCTTTGAATGGTTGGGTCCAGGTGTTGACAACAGAGATCTATCCGCTGCAGATTTTATCCAAGGCTTGTCTATTAAAATTTTTTAAAAAATGTTGCATATCCCTTACAGGACGTTGCAGTCAACACCAGCATTTTTCAGCTGCTGTTGATGTACTAGGCAAGTTTTTACGTTTAGTAGTTTGCCATTGTTTTCTGAACTACCGGCTCACATACCCCCGTAAGTTACCAGCCCGACGCGATCCGCTGCCGAATCTCGAGCAGCTGTTTTCCCCACGTGGATGTACGGGATTACGAACAACGTCGTTAACCCCTTGGATAAGAATAGCGGGTGCGTTGGTGTAACGGTTATGAAGTTGCCCTGACAATGGCTTGATCGCGGTCGAACGAGGGATCGATTTCTATGATCACCGCACGCAACTGGCCAATTAATCCGCTATGGACTCAGGCCTTTTTTTCGCATATCCTTTACAGGACATTGCAGTCAACACCAGCATTTTTCAGCTGCTGTTGATGTCTTGGCAAGTTTTACGTTCAGTAGTTTGTTATTGCCTTCTGAACGACCGGCTCACATACATCCGTAAGTAACCAGACCGACGCGATCCGCTGCCGAATCTCGCGCAGCCGTGTTCCATACGTGGGCATACGGGATTACGAACAACGTCTTTATATCCCTTCGCCAGGGAGACTCAGGCCTACACAATTAATTATTTATGACGTACTAATGTAGTCATTTATTGAATTATTAAAGGTTATATCTCCCGCTGGGCATTGAGTTGAAGTCTGCTGACAATTAAATATCTTAGCCTTGTAGAGCAAACAGTAACAGTATAGGCATAATCATTGCCAGCCTGTATGTGCCCAGATAAAACACAAAATACTACCACTAAACTCCACGAAAGAAAGAAAAGAAAAACAAACAACATATAGACATATACAGACGAACGTTTCGACCAAAGTCATTGAGAACGAACAAGAAAAACAAAACAAAAACGTTGTTCTTGTTCATACTTGTATGGCGTTTACGTGTACATGCAAGTGACTTTAGACTATCACCCCATAAATGTCCTGCCTTTACGCACATGCTTCCTTTCTTCTGTATTTCATTTCCCGCACTTCTTTGTTTCTGTATTAACTTCTATGCTAAGAGGGGGAAGTTTCTTTTATCACTAACTTTTATGTGAAGCTTACATTACCGTTGTTTGGTATGTGGGATTTCTGTTCATAGCCTAAGTATTCTTGTTTTCCGTTCGTTGACAAAAGACTGACCGTAAAGTAAAATTGTATAAGTCAGCGTCGTTTTTTATTGTCAAGCGTTCTAGTCACATTTTCAGTTCACTCGTCTTCAATTTCAGCTGAAATTTATTTTTTTCTTTTTGTCACCACCACATTTGATAAGTTTATTTATCAAACCATGAATGATCGTGCCTGATCTTATGTTCTTAAACCAGTTGGAGGTGACCTTACAACACAAGCAGGGGTGGGCAGGGTGACATGGAGGTGTGGAAGCTGGTCAAAGTCCAATGACTTCAGCCTCTCTTTGGTATCTGGATAAATTTCAATAATGCCCAGTTCAAGAGCGGAAACCTCTGGTACATAGTTATCCCTTCTCTCCATCTCTTCTTCCTGAAGTATTATATAAACATTCCTCACTGTTCTCTTTTGAATCCTCTTCATTATGTGTGTAACAGTTCCAGCAGTTTTATTCCTCAGCTTTTATGCTAGGGATAACTGGGCTGCATTCACCCCTACTTTCAGTGCCAATGGTTAAACCACAGAAATGATTGGGTTCTTGCTGTGGGCTTTCTCGTCTTCAGCAGTTACGGGTTTTTGACCAAGTTCAATATCATGGTCAGAATCTGAGATACCGACTCGCCGCGCGTGGTATCGCTCCACCAATGGCAAGAAGTATAACATGATACCGCTAACAGCAATCAGGGAACCCATGACAAAGAAGGATATGTCGTAGCTTCCTGTCCAGTCACACAGCCAGCCTAAGGAAGAACGTATAAAAAATTAGTTGCATATCTGTTACAGGACGTAGCTGTCAACTCCAGCGTTGTTTGGCTGTTTGTGAATCCTGGGAAAGTTTACGTTCAGTAGTTTGCCATCGCTTTCTAAACGACCGACACTCATACCATTGTACGGAACACCAACGAAAGGGATGTTTCGAACGCGGTATGCGGGATTACGAATTAAAAAAAATATTTGAATTGGATTGCATTCGTTAACCTTTCGCCATAGAGCCGTGAAGAACATTTATTTACTTAATAAAATCTCTCTCTCTCTCTCTCTCTCTCTCTCTCTCTCTCTCTCTCTCTCTCTCTCTCTCTCTCTCTCTCTGCCACACTGAATGTCTGTCTGTCTGCGCACGCGCGCGCGCGCGCGCGCGCGTGTGTGTGTGTATACATGCTCGCTTATGTTTGCTAATCAACTCTTAATATTTCACAAAGTGTTAAATAAATCGAAAGATTTAAACTATCAATCAACCAATCAAGTGCCATCTCCATTTGAAGGTGTTGATTTTTTTTGTTTTTGCATATCCTTTTTATTACAAGACATCGCTATCAACACCAACATTTTACTGATATTGTATTATTGTTGATGTCTTGGCAAAGTTACGTTTAGAAGTTTGCCATTGCTTTCTGAACGACCGGCTCCCATACCAATTCGTTAAAACCCAGCGCAACGCTGTCTGCTGCCCAATCGCGTGCAACTGTGTTTCGAACGCGGGTAAGCGGGATAACGAACCGCATCCATAACCCATCATTTGAAGGTTGGCTGCTGTAAATCACCAACACTTTCAGTGTCTCGCTTTAGGTGTATACTCTGATAGACTTCTGTTCCTACCTCTCTTCACTTTTAGAGTTTATAAAGTAGGAAAGGTCTCTTTCACACGCCTCAAGGCGCATTGAGCATGTAATGCAAGACTCATGGTTTTATAAACCCATCGGCACTCGCTGAGTCATGTGGTTGTTACACACAGCGGCCTTTATTTCCCAAGAAATTTCTTGCTTCTCATTATAGGCTGGGTGCCTGTTACATACCACCAAAAGAAAAGAATGATCGCATCAATCAGAAACTACCATCAACACCAGCTCCATTCCATTATTCCATTATACCATTACCGCTACCCCGTTCAACCTCAGAAGAGAAGTTATATTAGAGTCCATCCCCTTAATCCTTTAAACCCTGCCAGTACCCAAGGGTAAATATCCTGGACCCTGGGGTTCCAGGGTCATTATCTGTTTTTTTGGCATACTAATATTTCAATATTTCAACCTGAAAAAGACATTATTTCTGGGGGTGGGAATCATTGGTGAACAACAAGAAACATAGGAAATGTTTCTAAGTGAGACCTAAAAAAAAATGTTTCTACGTGATTACAAAAAATAAATAAATTATGAAGTCGTCCTTCCATGTGTTCCCCCACAACTCGGCCAAAGGTAACTGGTGCATCACGATGGAAATTTCCTACAAATTGTTTGCACAGTGTTTCAATGTACATATAAGAAGTTATCTTCCTTTTTCCAGGAACTGCTGTCACTAATTCTCCATGTATGAAGTAGCTATTGAAAATAGCCTAAATGCAGAATTTGACTGTCAGTCGAGGCCACCGATGGTAATGTCACGGCTTAATTTTGGCCCCAAACCCCGCCAACCCCGTCAACTATCGAACACGTTTTGAATCTTCGGCAGGAGAGTGACCTCAAACATGTTAACCGTGTCTAGATATAAGTTGGATGGTTATTGGTCGGCTGGTTGCCGATTAACAATGAGATGTAAACAGAAAACAAGTGGAAGTCAGTATACCGGCTAGTAGGGTCTCTGATACACAGTACGTCAAGCCGGTATACTGGTGCGTCGGGTTCAAATGGTTAGTAATCCCATGACCGAGTCAGCCACAAATAGGGTATTAATGTGAAGGTGATTGTCGTCCAAAGAGGATAATGACTCCACACTAGCCCAAGCGATTACCACTTTATGGACAGACCAGAACAAACCATTATTTCGCACTTCAAACAAGACACAATAGATTACGTAACCACTTGTATACAAACATCACGGAAGACTCCGTGGCGAAGTTGTCAAGCCGTTTGATTCGGGCTCCGAAGGTTGTGAGTTCGATTCCGGGCCGCCTCCTTCGGTTCACGAGTGAATTTTTTCGGAGACTCCTGGGGGTCGTCGCTGGAGCTACGGGATTCGTGCTTTGTGCGACGCTTTCCGCGCTGCGGAAAGAGACTGAGCCATATAGGATTTTTAAAAAACCCATGTAATGAAGTCCACCCTGTCGACTTTTAAGCGACTTTCTTGTGCATACAAAATTCAAGATTGGCTAACGAGCCATGTGCACATGTGGACTGGCGACGCAGAAAGCAGATCGCATACTCTAAGACTGTCCAAAATACGACACATCTAGACAAACCTTTTGGCGTAGAAAAAAAAAAACCAGTCAAAAATAAACTCTAAAGACCACCGAGTGAACTAAACAAAAAAGACAGCAAAATTCATACAAGAGACAGTACTGCAGATAAAGACAAATTTCAAGCGAATGACAGAAGAAGAATAGGCCGCCTCGACCTTGGAACGCTGGTCAATATTAAAAAATCCGCTGTGATGCGGCAACGAGCCCATTGTTACAAGGTCGGCAAGTGAGCGTCTAGTCATTATCTACCGCGGCTCTCTCTTTAGCAATACTTTCTTCGCTTCTTTTTGGTTTCCATTTACTGCCTATATAGCACCTTGCGGTGTTTGGCAGGATGATCTTGCGCCTGAGGAATTAAGGCCGCATGGTTAGTGCAGACGCGGCGAAATATACAGGTTAGGGTTTTCTTTTGGCCACCAACAGAAAAAAATCCACACCTTACCGATGATTCGAACCCGATTAACTAAGAAAAGTTCTTCGGCGGTCATAGGTATAGAGTCATCTGATAATAAAATACATCAGATCTGTTTATTAGATGTCACCAGCCCAGACCAAATCCAAACCAGTCCGTATGTGCATTCGCTGAATTATGGCCTGGTTACATTCTAATATGCCTCTCAACAGATGTGAAGTTCCAGTACTTGTCTTGCATATCCCGTTAGTTCGTGATCTCGGAGAGGGGATTCGAACATATGCGCCACAGTCCTCACGTAGCTGGTACTCTGGTACTGGATTGAGGGACATGTTGCTTGATCAACCTCACTACGCCACGTGCAAGCCTATTGAGAGGCAATGCATCGGACTTAAGAGTTAAAAAACTCAGTCTTCCAGGGACTCACAAACGACATCTACCTGCAACAGACAACAACTGCCTGCAACAAAAGACAACTACCCGCTGCAAACGACAACTATCTGCAACAAACATCAACAGCCTGCGGCAAACGACAAATAGTATTAAAAGAAGACGACAACTGCCTGCAACAAACGACAAATACCTGAAATAAAAGACAACTACCTGCGAAAGGAGGACCTACAAAAGTTGCCGCTCCTTGGAACAACAGCAGCAGTCCAAATGAGTGTGTCAAACATTCCAGGCCCAGCAAGTCAACTAATACAATAGATGTCAGCGACACATACACGC
This sequence comes from Cepaea hortensis, assembly GCA_963921405.1. Lineage (NCBI taxonomy): Eukaryota > Metazoa > Mollusca > Gastropoda > Stylommatophora > Helicidae > Cepaea > Cepaea hortensis. The sequence continues at coordinate 38,098,071 of OY992888.1, forward strand.
CTGCAGATGTACATGACAAGAGAAATACACATTCATTGTATGCTTACATGTAAAATAAGTAAATGTTTGGTATGAAGTGTTTAAAGTGTTTATTGTAAGGATTGGCGTCCACCATGTCTGCACATGACTGTCCCAGTCGAATCATTGATTGATACAAGAATCGACATCATGACATTCTGGGAAAGCCCAAAGATGATCCGCCTCCAACAGCAAGGTTTGCAAGGTGTAAGCTGCTGGTTCCACTGACACATTGGTTGCTAAAACGTCGTCTTCGTTCTCTCATAAATCCCTTCCTTCCAGACCAACACTTAACTCCCAATTCAAGCATCCTTGAATACGTTAATTTATCCGCTACTGTGTCTTTAACTATTAGTCGTTCATAGGCAGTCTTCAACTGTGGAGAGACTAGTGCTCCAGGGAGTGACCATAGGATATGGCCGCTACTCAGTACTCAGAGGAAAGACCAGACGAACACATAAGTATCAGACTGCAAATGGTACCATTTGTCATGAAATGCAGCCTTTACTTCCCAGAACAATTTTCGGTTCACCATGTAGAGAAGTTACAGAAGAACAAATGCAATTCTCTATAATAAAGGAGGAGAAATGGAAGACAGAACAATCAGGCCTGCACACATAGAGGCATAAAATGTTGTAGCAAAAGGAACCCATTCAACTGTGAAGTGTCAGAACAGATGGCTGCTGGCCACTAAAACAGGACAGTTGGAATGGCAATAAACCCAGAATAAAATCACACAGACCATCAGACTAGGGTTGTAAAACCAGGCAGTCCAGCTTAAAGGTGTTACAGGTCAAACTGACAATTACACCCACTGCAGGGCAGACTGTAAAACTGATCTGGGGCTGGCAACTCAAAACCATCCAGGTGTGACACTATGGTGATGGTTAGTGGTTCAGAATGCATTTATGACTGCCAGGGGGAGATAAGAAGAATTTATGAATGGAATTCCTGGGAGATAAGTGTCTACTGCTAGGCTAGGTATAAAAACCCACGATAGACCTGTTCCCTTTAGATTAAGTCTGACTTCAGAACAGGTAGGCAGCCAGCTCAATTTTTGTAGTCATATGTATGATTCTTATGTTACTAGATTTCACTAGGTGAATTATTTCTTAGTAACTAGTCAGTCTATATCTGATCTAGGTTATCGCAAGAACTATCATTGTCGTAGGTTACTTGAGTGGGCTTTCTAAGTTCTGTGTTCAATATCATTGTGCTTCATGTATTACTCTTCGGAGAAGTAGAAACTTGTGAAAGGCATATCATTGTCTAAGTATACTTTTAGGTGTCTTGGTAGATGCTTGTCATTTCTTTGTAAATTAGACTTTTTGGTGTGTGCATTTGTTGTACAGAATATAGTCAACTGACTATTTATTTAATTCTTACAACAGCAGTAACTAAGTGGTGATTAAACCGGGCAGATCAGCAAATATGGCTGGTCTGTGTGGTCACTTCAATTAGACTTGTTGTACATCTCATTTTGTAGCTATACAATATTAGTACTCATTAATAATGCCTGATGCTATTATGTTAAGTATCATTAGATGTCCATCTTGAAGTAATCTAATGTTTACAGATATGTTGGATGTATGTATGTGTAATTTCATATGAATATACGATGCCAGGAATATGCTTCGTACATATTATTTTTGTGTATATACGTCTCATTTCGTATACATACAAACTAACTAGTGCATTATGCTATGATGTTAAAGTATCATAATATGTCTAGTTTAATCAATATGTTTATGTGTATTGGATGTTTGATATATTGATTTGTCATATGCAAACCTACCAATATGGAGTGTTATGCTATTGTCTGAGCATTGGCACATTGGCCAACGATTGTGTTGGAAGCAGAGGTGTAATGGTACAGACATTACCCACAATTGGTATAGGGTATATGGTGCTAAACTTTCTCAGTGTATTGTGGGCGTGCGTTCACGGTAATGCATGGGAACCTGGCACAACTACTGGTTACGGCTTGTAAGCCCGGACGACCCGGTACTATTATAATACCATTACCGAGCCTGTGAGCTGCTAAACCAACTTTGGACGGAGCGGCTGTACGACACAGAATTTCTGTATTAGCGACATGGACATGGGGCGGCAGAAATGTAATCATTACAGGCGTGTGAGACAATTGAAAAGCCCGTCCCAGACTAAAGACAGCAGGGAGAAGGAGGACGGTGAACGCAGTAGAGCTGGAAGATAAACTTGGCCAGACTGGTCATTGTATATGTTTGTGTTATGATATGTTTTAATTAGGATTGCGCTGATGTAGAATTAGATATAACACATTCTCGACTTTCTTTCAAGCTCTCACAAGGAGCACCTATGTTGTAGATCTCAAGAACGAGTGACGACTAGGAGTGTCAGGACTGACAGGATCGTCAGAATACCGGCAAGCTGTTTCTTTTGTTTCCACTGGAGAGTGCTGATCTCTCACTGATCCAGACAGGATTCAGAGTTACGTATTGTATATTAATCATTTCACCTTCATGATTACTGTAGTACAAAAACTCATACGCATCCATCATCGTCTGGAAAAACCTTACATGTGTAATATGATTAGTAAATAAATGTTGTAGTATTGTAACTCATAGTTCTCTCGTTATATTTTAATTCCAATTGTGCATACGTGTTGTTGTGTACATTGGTGGGGGTTCACTTAGACACCAAGGAAGGGAGCAGTCATGGAGAAAAACCTGTACTGAGATAGTCGTCTATACTCATATATTTAGACTTAAACATCTATCTTAGCTAACCTTCTCTTTCCCATTCCTTGGCGAATATTCAGCACAGTTCATTTCATTTTGTAACGAGCCACTTGGAGCTGTTCGTTGGATATTCATGGGCTTAATCTGTAGTTCAGCCATATAGATTTTGTCCCTAGTCAGATTCTGACTATTTGGGGTTGCTCGCCAGTGAATAATACTTACATCTAGCCGGTGGGGCCTTCTCCATGATGATGAATGTTTCAACCGCTGTCTTTTTTTAAGATAGTCGAAGTAAAGCTACAGTTAGCCATTCGCTAATGCTGTTTCATTACAAGTGCAAGAAAGATAATTAAGCCTGCTATCTGGCAGACAATAAAACTTACACCAACAATAGTACGCCGCCTAAAGGCATGACTCACCAATGAAAACACCAAAAATTGTAGCATAGGTCACCAGAAGCCCGTAGTCACCCCCGACCAACGGGCTCAAAGCAGTGACCACGCCACAGATTGTCAAGGCGGTGTTGTAGAGCATTAACCTGTTGACCCATTGTTGGTCAGACAGAAAACCAAAGACCACACGGCCCACGGTGTTGGCAATGCCGATGCAGGACAATAGCAGAGTGGCGCTCTTTTCATCAATCCCTTCCAGTTTTGCCCTGCAAATGGAATAACATTATGCTTTCGTTCACACATGAAATATACAGAGCATGCGATCAGTAAAATACTGCTATCATCTCATCTCATCTTGTGCCTTGAGGTGTCGAGGTGAAGCATGAACAGCGGGAGAGTGCCCGTTTATGGGCTTCGTATACCTCTATGTAAGAAATAACAGGCATTTGTGTACTTTAAATGATTCACTGTCGAAGGATAATGTATAGCCAAATATGACCTTACATTTGGACAGAAGGGCAATGTATCGCTATACTAGGGTCATTGTGTTATTTGTTTCGTTTCACGGTGTCTTCCACAATTTCAATGCTCGGTGAACGGAAATTTGCATTATAATATATGTTCAGTTGATTCTGCGCCATGTTTGGTCGAAACCAACTTTTCGTTTGGCACTGAATCAATTAAAAACTGCAGATGGGAGATGAATTTATCCATTCATTCATTAGTACGTCCTTTGCAGAATCTCGCTCCCATAACAACCTTCCGGAAAATTTCTCTGTCCTAAGCAAGATGTCCCGCGTCCGATACACCCATCTGGAGATTCTGCACCCGTCTTCTCTTTGGCCTTCCTCTTCCTCTCTTCCCAGGCATATACCCCTCCATTATTGTTCTCTCCAAACGTTCATGACGTTTCAAGTGACCAACATATGTCCATGTTCTTTATTTTATAGTCTTTAGTTGCCAACCTTCTTCAGTATTCAGCTCTTGAAGTATGGATACATTTGTTCTTTTCTTTATCCAAAATATTCTTAGAACTCCTCTATAACCTTTATATTCAAAGGCACTAATGCCCTGTTCAGCTTGTTTAGTAAGTGTCCAGGTCTCACAGGCGTATGTTGCAATTGAAAAATGCATGCTCTAAAAATCTAATTTGTGTAGTCTACCTATCCCACGTCATAATTTATTCAGTTGTTTTAGTTTTTGAAGAGCAATAGCTATTCGTCTTTAATTTCTTTCATTGTGTCACCATTGTTGGTAATAAATGACCCAAGATATTCGAAATTTCCTACCACCTCCAATTTTTTCTCATTAACACGTATTAAGAAAGTTCAATGTACAAATAAATAGCCCTAGCAAAGGGAACGAGATTGGAAACAATCTGACACAAAACAGTATATGTATTTAAGAATTTAAGTAATTGTGTACGTTAATAACAGCAGATGAAAAATGTTGGAAACAAAAGCAGCATATCACCAGACGAAGAATATTCTCCGCAACACATATTTGTCAGTCGCGGTGAAAAAAAGAGTTCTTAATAGCTATATCGAGCCAATCTTCATGTACGGTTGTAAATAATGTACATTTAAAAATGATTGCCCTCATTCACGATCAGTTATTGTTTTTGTTGAAAACTGTCTACGGCATCGTTATGAAATTTTTCCTGCCGTCTTATATTTACCCCCACCCAAGGAATATGTCTGTGATAGGTCCAAAGGCAACTTAAATCATAGAAAGCGGCGACATTTCTTTGATGTTTTGGCGAAAAACTAGTGAATTCACGCTAACAAACTTGTTTCACAGTAATGCCCGTAAATTCGGGTGACGACACAAGGCGTATCCAGATTCGTATGGGAATGGGTGCATTGTGTAATATTAGTAAAGAAAATGAATTTACAGAGGCATGGGGTAAATAATGTGGAATCGAAATGAAAATGGACAGGAAAGTAGAAGGAATATATTTCTTACTTTATTGTTTTAAAATGTGTACACAAGGAGTCATGTTACTAGGATGCATTTAGCTTTTTATATGGAGTTTCTGATGGCTTCCAAACAGCTGTGCGTTAATGTGCGTATGAAGTGACCAGAGATGATACCGCAATTTAGTCATCATGTGTCAATTTTTAAGGACCTGTTCAGCTGTCTGTGTAGTTTGTTCACACGCGCACATAAGCGACAGAACTGCTTTGAGTCTTCGTGAAAGATTGTCTACTCTGCTTTTTACTGTTCAGAGACGGAACATGATTACCTGTTTTGCACGACGAATATATCTGAATGTCTCTGTAGTGGGCTTCCTTCTTAACGGTCAAGATGGTGGTCTTTTTTTCATTGAAGTTTACTTGAAGTTCCATATTCGACCCTACCTAAATTGAACAGTATCTACCCGGGAAGGTTAACCCGGTGAACAAATGCCTGCAGAAGTCGGATGTGTCGGCATAACGGCGCAAGAACGCAGCTCTGTTGTAAACAGGCACAATGTACTCACGTCCGAGAAAACTCTCCGGATGAATGCAGCAGAAGAAGAAGTTCCTCCTGGGAAGTAAAGGCAGTCGGTGTGGTCTTGAACACATCAGCTACTGGCCACGAGAAGTCTATAACAATACGTGTCTGACAACGTGTGTCCAATATAGACATGTAATTGACTTACATGCTTACTTGCTTACAATTCATTCATCATTTCATTACTCAATATCCAGCACTCACAACTATATGGATTAAATAGGACAGACAACATAAAGTGTTTGATATGACTTTAGCGAATCGTGGACACTCAACAGATCAGCAAAAAATTTTACTACTGGATATCCAGCACTCGCATCTACGAAGATTTACTAGGACAGACAACATAACGTGTTAGATATTACTTTAGCGAATCGTGGACACTCAACAGATCAGCAAGAAATTTATGAAGGCTGTAGAGACTTGGTTCTATAGAAGAATGCTGACAATACATTGGGCAGGTAAAACGAGCAATGAGACCGTCAGAAAAGAAAAAAAAAAACCGGCTCATGAAGAGAACTCGATACTCACACCAGAAGTAGACAATCCGCATTGTTCAGAAACGGCCGCAAACGGAGAAAACTAGAATACTCCTTGATAATAGTAGGGGTGGGGGAACTGACAGATGAGTCTAAAGAGCTACTATGAAGCCGAGTATCCTATCAGTTCGCGGGACAGGAGGTTGTGGACAAACATGACGACAAATCCCATATAGTTTGGACTATAAGAAGAAGAATCTCCTCGCATACAACATAAAAAGGTCGCGTTGCAGAAGCCTGCTTCGTACAGGTGTCGACTGAGTACACGGAGGATTAGCTGGTTAGCCTATCACTCCCGTAGCGAGCAACGAGAGATGAAGTAGAACCTTTATCCAATCGCGGGCATGCCGTGGTCGGCGCAGCGTCCTAACTGTTACACCAACGCGACCGCCACATACAACCTATGCCATGATAATCATACAAAAATACGATGAGAATACGTAATATGTAACACACTGAAATGGAAGTGATAATGTGTAACAACAAATTGTTCTCACCGATCTGGTAAAAAGATAAAAGGCACATTGAATCCTAGGCTGGTCAAGAAATTTGATATAGCAAACATTAGAAAAACAGGGTTCCGGAGTAAGGACAATGACATCATGTTTTTCAGAGCGCCACATAGATCTCTTGAAAAACTCACACACCCTCCGTGTTTCTGGTCTCTGTTTTCGGACAATTCCCGCATCACGTGGTCGGGAACGGATGTTGCTGTTGTGTAGTCATCTTGTTTTGGCCGGTATAAAGGGAGGTTTATAACGGTGCCGCTATATAGGATGTCTTTACAACGTAAAGGTTTATATGCAAGCAAGCAGCTTTGAGACATGCTCTTTCGCACCAGAACGCCCGTTCGTAATTTATAGCGTAGGGCTAACTGTAAATGGAGAACGCTGTCTGAATGCGCATTGCCGGCTACTCTATGGCGATATTGGGACACAAGGCACTGGGTACTGGGTGGATCAGACTCGGAGCTATGAGTTTTAACGTAGTCTGATGGATACTGCTGGCTGGGTTGGTCTCCAGACAAAGGGACTTGGTTGTGATGTTCTTCTGATAACGTGCTCGAGCTGTCTGGAAGTCGGGACAGAATATTTTCTCCGTGTCCAAATTTGGCATGTCGTTTTGATAAGGTCTTTTGGCTAATGTGACGTTTTGAAGAAGAATACCGACTATCCTGGGAATAAGGTACATAACCTTGGTGATTTGTGTGCGCTGACTCCGTGTTTTCTTGTTTGTGTGAATCAGACCAAGTTTCTTGACTATCCCGAGGCCCTGGTGCTGTATCTTGATTGCCCTGACAACCAGATGAAGTATCGTAATCATCTTGTGGCTCAGAAATAATATTTTCTGTGGAAGGATCATACAGCATACCAAGACTGTCCCGAATTTCAGATGGAGTACTTTGGTTGGTATCCTGAAGTATATACACGGCACTTTGAGTATATCGAGGCCTAACATTGAAATCCTGTTTACCTTGAGACTGAAGTAGATGATCAAGACTGTGGGAAGACTCCGGATTGTGGCCTCGAATCTTTTTTCGTTCATGTAGATTATTTCGACTTTTAAAACCCTGAAACTTAGCATGATCTATTTCAGAACTTCCTAATCTTTCTCTATTTTCCTCTGTATTATTTGTATCAGATGGAGACTCCACGTCTGATTTTTCTTCAAGTGTAGATGTGGACGGCTGGTTACTGCTATTGCTGCAGTTATTTTCAGCCATTAATACAATTTCTTCACTGGTCTTGGTGGTCAGCCGTTGCAGGCTATTATTAATGTTAACAGTACGAAAATGTTTAAAGCCTCCGTTGTTGTCTGTTACGTTCTTTCGAGTATCATCTGGATATTTCCCCACACTAATTTGATCGTTGACGGCGGAATCTTCTGCTTTCAATATGTAACGCTTATTTCTGTGTTCCTGTGAAACTGAGTTCTGCAGGTTGTCACTACCTGAAACTGCTTCACTTTCAGAATTTGGAGGCATTTCCGTTGGCGAAACCACGCCAGCCTTCAAGGGGCGGAAAATTACCCCGCAGACGACCACGTTGAGAATGACGCCGCCGAGAATTAACATAGCGCCCTGCCAGGAGAACTCATGCACCATCATTTCGATGAGAGGTGCCAGGATGAATGTACCGAATCCAGAACCACACACTGCCAGGCCAGTGGCAAAGGAACGGCGCTTTTTGAAGTACTGGGCAACACACACAATTGCTGGCAAGTAAATGAGGCCAAACCCGACACCTGTGTGAAAGAAGCACAATACAATCTAAATGACTTTACCCAAGAAACAAAAACAGCATAAGTTTCTAACAACTTCACCACAGCAATATGTCCATTCTACAAATACTGTCACAAGGCTCAGAATGTCGGCGCCATACATCATCATCATGTGCCATGCTGATAAGCATGGGTGGTCTTGTTTCGCCATCTCACACCATCACCAGAGCCTTGGATCAGCTCCGTGATATTTATTTCTCTGCCTTTCCCTTGTTCTTTTCCCTTCAATCTTGCTAGATGCCACCACGTTGTCTAATGTATTTCTTCTTATGACGTGTCCAAACAATTTGACTGTCTACGTCTAATTTCTCTAATCACTTTGCTTTTTTCATTTGCCTTTTGTAAGAATGGCTCATTGATTTTTCTGTCTGTTCATGGTATGCTTTGCATTTTTCTCAGAAACCACATTTCCACAACCATCAGCTGTTTTTCAACTTGTCTGCTCATTGTCCACGTTTCACATCCATACACAGGTTCTATGCAACACTTTAACACCCTTTTTATCGTTGCAATTGACATAAAAAAAAAAAAAATTAGTATGGTTTCCATTTTGCAAAAAGGTTACATTTTGAAATGATGGTACATGAGTTTTCCTGACAAGGCGCTACGTTAATCCTTAGCGGCATCATTCTCAATGTGATCGCATCCGGAGTATACACAAGCTGCATGAAGGCTGGCGGGGGTTCGCCTAAGGAAGTGTTTACAGATTCTGAAGGTGAAGCACTTTCAAGTAGTGCCATCATGGAGAATTCGGCTGCTCATGGTAAAACTACGCTACTGCGGCCTTTATATCCCATGGTGCGCAACGAATGGGAAACATGGTTGTTTACCTCCAACATGCATACACATGTATTCCTACCGACGATGTACTGCGTCTTCGCCGTGCTTTCATAGTTCATACAGGTGCCTTCAAGTTCATCTCTTGGTGTTGACCCCCCACACGTAACTTTATTTTTCTACTGCACGTTTCCCCTTCGCTTTTGAACCCAACGCAATCTTTGACAAAAAACTATGTCCAAAAGTGCTTTAATTTTCTGATCTAGATCTCATTAAAGTTTTTTTTTCCCATTCCCAGTTTGTGCAATTCTGTGTTTCTTTTATTCTCCTACCGTGGTATTCTGCTTATTCGTCAAAATATAAATACACTACCCTTAGTATTACTTTAACTTATTCTGTTGTTGGAAAAAGCCACCCTATCACAGTTATTTCCACTCCAATTGCTCCCAGATCATTTTACTGCAAATCACTCTATCACAGTTATTTCCATTCCACGGCTCAGAGATTATTACACTGGTAACTATTCGATCACAGTTGTTGTTTCCATTTCACGGCTCCCAGATTATTGTACCGTAAGCCATTATTTCATAATTGCTACTTCAATTCCCGGCTCCCATATTATTGTACTGTAAGCTCTCTATCACAGTTATTTCCATTTCATGGCTCCCAGATTATTGTACTGTAAGCCACTCTATCACAGTTATTTCCATTCCATGGTTCCCATATTATTGTACTGTAAGCCATTCATTCATAATTGCTATTTCCATTCCATGTTTTCCATGTTATTGTACCATAAACCACTCTATCACAGTTATTTCCACGTCATGGATGTCAGTTTATACTTTATCTTATTTCCTCCCCCCTCCCCCCAGAAAGTCGGGACTTTCAGACACTATCAGTTATGTTCATTCAATGCCCCAAGGTATTGCAACCGACTCTACCCCACGTGTTATTTCCAAGCCTAAGCTTCCAGATGATTGTACTGTCACCCATCCTGGAGATCAGCGTGTTCGCTGGGGTTCATGTGCTTGCGTTTAAACTTCCGTTGCGCTGACGACGTGATTGAAGGTTCAATTTACATCCCGGTCAGTCAGCTCGACTTAATTGTTGACTTCTCGTCCAGAAAGCATTGGCAAACTACTGAACACAAAAATTAATTGCTTAGTAAATGAATCTGTTGTTGGGGTTGATCGCAACGTCTTTGAAAGGACATGCAATAGTAAAAAAAAAAAAACCCCCACCTTATCCCAGTTGTTATTTTTAACTCATTGACTTTAGTTACTCTCTTGTAACAACTTCTTGAACTGAACATTAAAGGCAGTTAAGTGCACAACGAGTTATCACACTGGGGGAAAAACTGTCATCAACTGCCTATAGTACCTTGCAGTGTAGGACAGGGGTGTCTTGAGTCTGAGGAATTAAGGCCGCATGGCTAGTGCAGTCGCTGCGGACTGTGCAGGTAAGGGTTTTCTTTTTTGCACCGGACTGAACAAAAATCAACACCTTACAGAGAATTCGAACCCGGATCTAACGAAGGATAACTCGACATTCTAGCCACTCGACCGTCGCTCCTTAGTTATCACTCTAACCATGCAATTGTGCACGACAGAACAGCGCGAGGTGTAACGGTTAGGATGTTATGCGACAACGGTGTGGTCGCGGCCGGACGAGGGTTTGATGCCGGATTTCGTCGTCGTTCGCTACAGGAGGGACAAACTGGTTACCTATTCCAGTCCTACGTGCACTCGGGAATACCAAATGTGATGGTCTTAACACTTCACACACCCACATCGAGTTCCTGCTCTGGGGTTTGCTATTATATTATTAGTATTAAGGTGCTTTACTAATCCGGCAGCCTCTGCAGCTAATCTTGTTTCAGATGTATTGGTGTTATCTTTCCTCTGGAGTAAACTAGGCAGGCCGAGAGAGGGATCATGCTGCATGGACAACACATGGTCTCTACAGTTCAGCCCGGGCTTTGTGCTATGGAGAGGTGAAACTTCATCCCTGGTCCCCGCCATTTTTTTTTTCGTATATCCTATTTACAGGACATCGCTGTCAACACCAACATTTTACCGCTGTTGTTGATTCTTGGCAAGATTACGCTCAGTAGTTTGCCGTTGCTTTCTGAGCGACCGGCTCACATATCTCCCGTAAGTAACCAATGCGACGCGATCCGCTACCGAATCTCGCGCAGCTGCGTTACCCTACGTCGATATACGCGATTACTGAGAAAGTCGTTAACCCCTTAGCCAAAGAGACCGGCGGTCCACGCCATGAGTTGTGGTTATTATGCCTTTTTTTTTTTTTTGGAAACACAATGTAACAAACTATCGTCTGTCAAGACGGCTAGGTGCCAATATGATAAAGACCGGATATCAAGGCTGAAGAGTTGCACAAACCTGCCATTATGCCTGATGTGAAGTACAGATAGTACAGATGGGGCGCGAAGGTACTCATGACAAAGCCAGCAGCCGCTATCACGGCCCCGGCAATGGTCACCTTCCTGCAGCCATAGCGGATGGTCAGCACGCCGGCTATTGGACCTTGGATAGTTGGATAGACGGTAGAGACATACACCTAAACATATCGTTATTATTTTCATCATCAATATCATTATAACCAACACAATAATTACTACCAGTCTAGTTATTACTTCTCCTTCTTCTACACTTTTATTCTTATTAATTTCTCTCTCTCTCTCTCTCTCTCTCTCTCTCTCTCTTTCTCTCTCTCTCGCTCTCTCTCTCTCTCTCTCTCTCTCTCTCTCTCTCTCTCGCTCTCGCTCTCTATCTCTCCCTGGAGCACAGAAAACGGCATAATTTGTAACTTACCAAGACCACAAGAACCAAATAGATGTTGAGGAATATGACTCATACTTCGCTCAGCGTGACATATGATAACACCACAACCACCACAATCACCCAAATCATGATCATAAATTTCATCAAGATCAACATCATCATCGTTATCACCATCAGTAAGAGTACTGGTGCTGAAGTCGCCTAAACTTATCACCCCCGACAATATCATGTTCTCGGCCCTCCTTTTCACATCAGCATCAGTTAACATTTGAAGAAGCAGAGAAAAGACGGTAGCGTTGAATAGGACACACATACTGCAAGACACCTAAAATATAGGGTGTATTTTTAATGACTGTGCAGTATTTGAAAAGATTGCCGGTCCAAGTGTTGTGTATTTACCCTCTGTAAAGTTCATGCAACATAGTAAGTAAATACAAAACTTGGACCGGTAATATTTTCAAACACTGCACAGTCATTAAAAATACACCCTGTAGATGGAGACAGAATTGAAGTCAGAGACGATAACACGGGGAGAACATGGACGGAACTGCAAGAGATTGCAAAGTCAGTAAGCCTTGGGGTGGGCTGGTTGAGGGTTTATTTCCCAATGGGGGGGGGGGGGAATAAAGGCTACAGGAGAAGATTCGTCTGTATCGAGAGCCATGGTAGTGCAGTGGCTGTCGGTCCGGTGACACGTGTTCGAATCTCCATAGAGAGATGTTTAAAATAAATTTGACCAGAACTTCCAGGTCGATCCAGCCTAACATGAGTATCAGGAAACGTCTGGGAAGTAAAAGCGGCAGTAGTACTATTGACCACATCAGCCATCGGGTTCCGATTAATCTGTGCTGATTATACCCAATACACAAAGTGTGGACAATAGTACTTACCTGGAGCGGCTGGCCGAGGTGGCTAATAATGCCGGGTTCTTCCTCGGGAGACCCAGGTTCGAATCCTCGGTAAGGTGTAGAGTTTTTCTGTCGGAGCCAAAATAATAAACAAAAACAAAAAACCCCTAACCTGCACAGTTCACAGCGACTGCACTAACAAGGCGGGATTAATTCCTCAGGCAGAAGACCTACACTGCAAGGTACTATAGGCAGTAGATGACAATCCTGAATCCCTATGCTGTCGCATAAGTAAAGTAGGTAAAACTAGGACCATTTTCCACGCCTTCATTCGTATAGGGTATATGGTGCTATGCCCATTTTTTAATAGACTAACCGGCTCAAGATGGGCGATGAGGTCAACATCACATCCCCCGCCTTGACTTCCCAAAAACCTTTCTGGTATCCGTTAAAGATTGGGTCTTCCTAGGAGGCCAGGTTAGTGGAAAAATAATCTACAGCCTCAATGAAGATTCAAACACGTGACCACTGGGTCGAGAGGCTAGCGTACTAAATAACTATGCTACCGCGGCGCCTCACATTTCTGTTAAGTTGCTTGTCCTTTGCAGAACGATGCGGTCAACCCCAGGTAGATGTTTCTAGGCACTTTTACGTTCAGTAGTTTGCCATTGCCCATTTCTTTCTGAACGAGAAGTCAACGTTTAAGTCCAGCTTAGTATGGGCATTGAAGCGCCTACCCAGCAATCAGCGCAGCAGAAGTTTAAAAGCGAGCGCTCTTATCTTTCTTTACAGCCATGTCCAGGTTTAGTATTACATAGCTGGTTCTTCCGTGTCTTATCTTGTTTTCTCCTGCAGGTTTTCAATCATCGCTTACCAAATCACCACTTACCAAATCAGCACTTACCACAGCATCGCTTACCAAATCACCGATTACCATAAATATCACCTACCAAACAACCACTTATCAAATCACCATTTACCAAATCACCACTTACCAAACTACCACTTACCAAATCACCTCTTACCAAATCACCACTTACCAAATCACCACTTACCAAACCACCACTCACCAAATCACCACTTACCAACGGTAAAAGTGACTGCCGGCTGTAGAGCGCCTATCAACGACGCGGCACTGCGGCCGGACTTGAAGTACACCACAAACTCCATCAGGAAGACCCCGAAGGAGTAAACGATCCCGTCAGCGATCACGTGGATCATAAACGAGGACAAAACCACCATCCAACCCCATCCACCATCGGGTGGGACAATACCATGGTCTGATTTACTGGATTCGCTGCTGGAGTCATCCTGTTCTATCAGTTCGTTTCTTTCTGGTCTTTTCTTTATAGCAGAGATGCGACCTTTTCCCATTGTTGGCAGAAGACCTTCTTTGTAATATATAGTGGAGTGTTTCTTTGTTCGTTCTGTGCGGCAACACAATTGCGTCTGCGAGTTCGATATTTGGAATTAGTGGTCAAGATGATAAATGGCTGCAGACGTCCAGCTGGAATTTGGGAACTATATTCTGAAAACTAACGAACACACTGTAAATGGATTATTCGATAGAAAAGTAAAGAGACACATTGATGCTTGAACAAAGGTAGTTCTTCGATAGAAAGGCAAAGAGACATGTTAATGGTTGGAGAAAAGTCATTCTTCGATTTACAAAAAAAAAAAAAAAAAAAAAAGCCAAGAGACAAGTTAGACAAAATCATTCTTCGATAGAAAAGTAAAGAGACAAGCTGATGGTTGAATATAAGTCGTCCTTTGATAGAAAAGTAAAGAGATAAGTTGATGGTCAGACAAAAGTTGTTTTTCGATAGAAAAGTAAAGAGACAAGTTGATGGTTAGACGAAAGTTGTTATCATTGGACACTAATCTTTGGTTGTAAATGTAACAGTTAGCATTTTATTATGTTCTGTGTTTATATATGGGCAGAAAGGAAGGAGTTGGAGAAAGAAGAGGAAGAAGAAGAAGAAGAAGAAGAAGAAGAAGAAGAAGAAGAAGAAGAAGAAGAAGAAGAAGAAACAGAGGAAGAAGAAGAAGCGGAGGAGGAGGAGACGAAGAAAATGATGAGGAAAAGGAGAAGAAGAAAGAGGAGTAGTGAAAAAGAAGTAGAAGATAATAATGATGATGGCGACCACAGTGGTGTTGATAAAGATGACGGTAAACGAAGCACACCAAAACATAATATCCAGCACATGCTACCAAATGAAAATCTAGGAAAAGAAGAAGAAAGCCACAATTTGAGTCCATTATGGCAATTATATAATAAACAGATCCGGATAAATTACCGTCTTTAGGCTTAGAAAATGATACATTAGACACGACATCCCCGTCTACTCAAACTTAACATAGAGTGTATACCAGTAGGCATGTGGTATGGAACATTTGTAACTGAAGAAGACATTCTGCAATAGTGTAGATAACACGGCACAAAAGGTGTATCATACCGCCAAGTCAACTACCCTTTGATGTTAAATTCTGTGGTGTCCTAGAGGATCTGGAGTATACCTCACTTCATGCATCATTATCATAATCAACACCACTACCTCCACCATCATCATCATCATCATCATCATCATCATCATCATCATCATCATCATCATCATCATCATCATCATCATCATCATCTTCATCATCATCATCATCATCATCATCATCATCATCATCATCATCATCATCATCTTCATCATGTGATAAGTCGATAAGCGTGGTCGATGTCTCGCCATCTCACGCGATTACGGGTCTGTGTTCCTATCCCGATTATGTCATTTATCCAAGCCATCTTTGCACTGTGAGCAAAAAAAAAAAAGTCAGAGATGATATTATTTGCCCAAGCCAACTTGGTACTATAAGCAAACAAGACATACATTATGTCATTTACCCAAGCCATCTTGGTACTTTGAGCAAACAAGCCAGACATTATTTCATTTCCCCACGCCAACGTTGTATTATGAGCAAACTAGACATGTATTGTGTCATTTGCTCAAGCCATCTTGGTACTACGAGCAAACATGTCAGAGATTATGTCATTTGCTCAAGCCATCTTGGTACTATGAGCAAACATGTCAGAGATTATGTCATTTGCTCAAGCCATCTTGGTACTATGAGCAAACAGGCCAGAGATCATGTCATTTGCTCAAGCCATCTTGGTACTATGAGCTTGCTTGCTTGTGTTCGTTGGCTTGAGCTCCAACGTGAAGTCCTGTATGTCGGATGAAGGCATCCTGTTGTCCAACATCAGTGTGATGTCGTACAGGACCTGAGGTTTGCGTGAGTATCCGTACTATGAGCAAACAAGACAGAGATGATTTCATTTGCCCAAGCCATCTTTGTACTATTTTTTCTTGGCGCAAGCTCACTTTGAACTCAAGTGTAGTCCATAGACACTACTTCTACAAACTCACATATATTTTCTGTATTAATTCTCCATGTTCTTCTTCTTACATCTTCAACGCCAACATGAATATATCCAAAGAAAGCTGCAGTCAACTTAAGCTTGTTGACATCTCCATAGAGTTATTGTTCAAATGGAGTTGGTGTAGGGCGTAGGGTAGGTCAAAATAGTTAAATACGTTTCCCTGTCCCGCATATCTTGGACACTCCTGCAACAAATGTTCAGCTATCATTTTAGGTATTTATGATCGCTTACAGTTCAACGAAGATACAAACATTGCAGATATCGGCAAGTTTCAAACGAACAGGGAGAAGAAGAAGAAGAAGAATTATATGAACATTCTTACTCTGTAAGAGATAATGCAAATTCAATCAACGCAGATTAGGCGTCCATCTTGTGTCTAGCAAATGCCGGAAATTGCTAGAATATCACATTCCAACATGGCTGCATTTTATGGGCATTAATCTCGTAGGCAAAGTCCATCCATCCATCTTGTGCCATGCTGATACGCGTGGGCGGTCATGTTTTGTCATCTCACTCTATCACCAGGGTCGTGGACCAGCCCCGTGTTCCTTCTCGACCATGCCATGTGGCCAAACTATCCAGGTATTCACTTCTCGGTCTTCCCCTTGGTCTCTTCCCTTCGATCCTGCCAGTCGTGACCCAGTTCTCCAAGTCATATCTGCTGATAACATGCCCAAAATTTTTTGACTGTCTACGTCTAATGACTCTAATCAGTTTACTATCTTCATATGTTTCTTGAAGGACTTGTTCATTGGGTTTTCTGTCTGTCCATGGTATTCTTTGCATTTTCCTCAGAAACCATATTTCCACAGCCATCAGATGATTTCGAAAGAAAATGGAGATCATTTGACAACTTGTACAACAAAAGTAATCACTATGACGATCATCATCGTGATCATGATAATGACCATCATTACATCACCATTATGTCATCATAATTATTTCATCATCATCATCATCATCATCATTATTTCATCATCATCTTCATTACTGCATCATTATAATCATCATCATTTCATCATCAGCATTATTTCATCATCATCATCATCATTTCATCATCATCTTCATTACTGCATCATTATAATCATCATAATTTCATCATCATCATCATCATCATCATCATCATCATCATCATCATCATCATCATCATAATCATCCTGCTCCTCATCATCATCATCACCATTATCATGGATACCAATCGATCATGCTCGTACAACTGTGTCACGTGTTATTGATTGGTTCCTTCACTGATGTTCTTCCCTTCCACACTACCAACCAAATCCAGCATTTCCTCACTATGTTGACCTCTTTTTCTATCACAATGAATTTTACCGGTTGTCTTAACTATCTCAAAGACAAAATACATAATTTTCTTCTTCTTATTCTTCTTCCTCCTCCTTCTCTGCCCCTCCTCCTCTTCTTCTTCTTCTTTATTGCAGACGTCGGCGATCATGTCTGTCCATCCCACCCTGTCGTCTGATATTTTGATGAACTTGGGGTTGCATTTATTGTCATTTATTGCCCAGTTGTTAAAGCTGTCAACATAATATACGTACTAAGCAACAGCTGAGAACTACGCAGTTCATGGAGAGCACAAAATAAAACAGTTCGCTTTGCGTTGATTTCGATTATATGAGACGTCGGCCGTTCAGAAAACAATGGTAAACTACTGAACTAGAAACTGCCTGTTAAATCAGAAACAGCCAATAAACGCTGGGGCTAATTGCGACGTCCTGTAAAGGTCTTGCAGCTAACTATGTTTGCCTTCTTAAGCATGTTCCTCGAGTCACTCAATTACATGCCCGTGAATGATTGTGCTTTTCCAACTAATGTAGCATCGTCGTCACAGCCAGCACCCCCTTAACCGGGCTACTGGTAGTTGTCGATACAGGACCAATGAATTTTTGAGGTATTCTACCATAACATCCTGCTGGCCAGGCCTGAGTTAACAGCTTGTGTCCAACAGCTGACCCATTGGTCAATAGCACAGGATCCGCGTCGCTAGAATACTCAGCCACCAGTGCATTCACTTCATTGCTGCTGTAGAAGGAAACTGCTCGATGTATCTTCTGGAGAGAGAGAGAGAGAGAGAGAGAGAGAGAGAGAGAGAGAGAGAGAGAGAGAGAGACGGAGGGAGAGAGGTAGAGAGAAAAAGGGAAAGAGAAAAGGAAAGAGATAAAGAGAGACAAAGAGAGAAAGGGAGAGCGAGGTGAAAGAGAGAAAGAGAGAGGGAAAGAAAGAGAGAGTGGGGGGGGGGGGGGAGAGAAAGAGAGTGGGAAAGATACATATATGTATCTATCTCTCTCTCTCTCTCTCTCTCTCTCTCTCTCTCTCTCTCTCTCTCTCTATATATATATATATATATATATATATATATATATATATATATATATATATATATATATATATCGCTAATTCCCCCGGGAAGGTTAACCCGGTCAACAAATGCCCGCAGAAGTCAGATGTGTCGGCCTAACGGCGCAAGAACGCAGCTCTGCTGTAAACAGGCACAACGCAATCACATCCGAAAAAAAACTCCGGATGAACGCAGAAGAAGAAGATATTGCTAATTCCTTCTTTATTTTTCCATTTGTTTCTGTGGGTATGGCTATATTGTTTGGCACATGTTTTCCACAGGGAAAGATGGTCTTTGTTTGGATGAAAATGGGATATTTTCATAAATGATGAAGAATGGCAACAGGAGGGTCAAAGTCCTCAAGGCAGGAGGAGGAGTTTGCCTTTCCAATGCGGGAACAGTGAATCTCTATTAGTCATCACTGGCCCATCAAATGTCCGAAACAAACCCAACCTGATAAACTCAGCTGGGCCTTTTATTACTAATCTATGGTTCTGAGAGCCAACACCCGCAGGGTTCTGAACATCGCAGTAATTCCATTTCTGAGACTCCTAGTTAGAAATGGACATTTTCCTATGGTGCTTTGGAACACGGACATTTTACCATTGTGCTTTCGAGGATGGACATTGTCCCATTGTGCTTTAGAACATGGACCTTGTCCCGTTGTGCTTTAGGACATGGACCTTGCCCCATTGGGCTTTAGGACATGGACCTTGTCCCATTTTGCTTTAGAACATGGACATTGTTTCATTGTACATTTGGACATAGACATTTTACTATTGTGCTTTAGAACATGGACATTGTCCCATTGTGCTTTAGAACATGGACATTGTCCCACTGTACTTTAGAAAATGGACATATTTTCACGCGTGATTTAGAGATGGACACTCATAGATTTGTAGATTTAGAAGGACTTATAAACTTATTAATACCATCCGATGTAATAGATAAATCTGTTAACATCTCAGCGATGATGGAATGGAGTTAGTTTAATTCCTTCATTGGGACGACACCTGACCCTTTAACTGGCAGATATAGATAATTAGTATGTCTTGTATTGAGGTGTTAATGTTTTATTCTATTATTTTATTTTCAGTTGTTTAAATGAGCATAAACACACACCCCTCTTCCCCTATGTTATTCCAATATAATGTAATATCTTATACTCAGGAGTTGTTTATTTATTTGTTAACCTGAGCTTAAGTTGTTATATTTGGTTTCATTGATACTACTTGTCAAAGGACAACATCACTATGGAGCTGAAAGTGGCGGGATAACCTCGCGGACTTTCGGTGTACCAAGACTGAGTGATCTTCTCTCGTAAGTTCGGTAACTTTAATGTGCTCTATTGGCCCCCTGTTAGGAAACATTACTTTATAACTAGTCTCCACCCCTATGGAGTCTTATTGATCCATTTCAAGTTTCTCTTAACAGTTGGCTATTAGGATTTGGGAATTCATCCCCTATTTCTTTTAACATACCACAACTTCCCACGACATTTCCTAATACTCATTACAGGCTGAGTCAACCACGTGACCCCTGGTCAGTGTTAAACATTGGAGTCCACCCAATATGGACACAGTCCCTGACCACGGCTTCGGGAGACGAATGTAGCTGTCGTGTGTAATGTGTTAAATATTTACCCTGTTTCTACGGGAACTCGAAGAAGACTCAATGTGATTACTTAGAGTTCTTCAAGTCTCACCGTAAGCCTTCCACTCTACCACCTGTTTGCCGATTACAGGTAAGATAGTCACATATTTGATAGTGTCTTTATTGTGTGAAGTCTTACGTCTTCGTATATTATGTTTTTACACATTCTAAGCCATGACATATAATTAGTTAGTTGGTTAGTTAGTCGCGGTTCCAACTTCACGGCAAAATGTCGCCCCATTATGCAACGTTCCTGTGCCAGTTAATATCACACATAATGCTCCTCACTGCCCCATGTGAACAGGGAACAGACAGGAGTCTCGACAAACTAATACCCCGCAGAGGTGGCCGTGGCCAATGTCTTTCCTCGTCGATTTCTTTCCCAGTCAATTACAGGGAACATAATTTAAGTTATCTGGTACCCATTTTTATGAAGCTGGATTGATCCCAGAACCGTACTAGTCGGAAAACATGATCCGATTATTGCCGGGGATTGAATCTGAACCACTTTCTCGGTAGGCAAGGGCTATTACCACTATGTTGCGGCAGGATATAAAGACATCGTTCGTGCTCTCTTTAAAAGTTAGCCATTTAATCATTGCCGTTTCTGAGCTGGCGTTGTGGCAAACGGGTTACGAACGCGATTCCACCTTAGAAACACAGCTGCTAGCGATTCGGAAGCAGACAGCCCTGCGTTGGTTTTCATACAATGGTATGAGTGGCAGTCGCTTAGAAAGAAATGCCAAACTACGGAATGTAAATTTGTCATGAAATGACAGTCTAAAAACATGCTGGGGTTGACTGCGACGTCCTTTAAAGGATATGCAACAATTTTATTTTTCTAGGTCGATGAACCCTTACATACTGCAGATGCGGATAAGTTGTATGAGTATGGAAGTGAGCTTCTTCTTAGATTCTCTTCATATGCGATATAAGACAAGTCTATGGAGGCTCTAATTTCGAATCAAACTCTGAAAGCACGGACAAGGATTCGAAATGCGTAAACAGGAGGTGAAGAAATCAAGTTATTCAAGGAGATAACTCCGTCAACAAGAAGGACTCTCGGATTTTATGCTTATTATCTGGTTACGTCCCCTTAAAGAAGAATTGTTAGTCGCTTTCAATCGACTATTTTTGCTAATTTAGTTTCTCCAGTGTCCTTCGGTCTAAGACAATTGCGCTATGCAGGGTGTTTGTAAAGTCTCACTACACTTTGTACGTAGAAACAATTTGAAAAAATGACGTACATGACGTCATAAAAACATTTCCACAGCCCATCGTGAAACAAAATGCAACGAATGGCTGTTGTCTGCTGGAGTAATTCTTTGCACTCCAAACAGAACGGTGTTATCAACGGAAGAAATTATATTTTTGGCTGAACAACTATTTCGAAGTGGCGGTCGATACACACGGAAATAACAACAAACACGTTGTAGAAGGTATTTGACAATATGAAGAGACGTGTACATTCATGTCTTGAGGCCCGTGGTGGACATTTCCAACACCTGTTATAATGAATACTTACTGGATCTTTCCAGCTTCCCCTAAACAGCGTTAGACCATAGCAGTGACTATTGTAATTAATTTAATGAATTTTTAGCACACTCTTGATAATGAAGTCATGTACTACATTTTTCAAATTTGACCTACATAGAAAGTGTACTGAGACTTTACAAAATCCCTGTACAATAATAACACTATAGGGGTTAGCGTAATCACCATTCATGACTCGAGGATTTAAAGTACCAACTCCTCCTTTTGTTCTTTATTCCAGACTGGGACACAGACTCTGAAACAGCTCAATATAATTATAAAGCTCTAAACCGTCCTATCTTTTGCTACGCCATGCAGCTCCATTCATGTTTAACAACTTCTTCTTTCGCATTTTATTCTCCATTGGAGCAAGGCCGCTCAACCAGCGCACCCCGAGCCGTTCTATGTTTCGTTATCCCATAATTAGTTAGTTAGTTAGTTAGCTAGTTAGTTAGTTAGTTAGTTAGTTAGTTAGCTAGTTAGTTAGTTAGTTAGTTAGTTAGTTAAATAGCTAGTTAGTTAGTTAGTTAATTAGTTAGTCGCGGTTCCATCTTCACGGCAACGGGTCGTCCCCGTTATGCTCCGTTCCCGTGCCAGTGAATATAACAAAAAATGCTCCTCACAGCCCAATGTGAAAAGTGGAAACAACAGGAGTTTCGGCAAGCAACAGTCCGCACGGGTACACTGTGCATATACCGCCGCCAGAATGCCAACACAAAAGTCCTCCACGAAAAATACAGTTCATGGTCGATGGAATACCAGAAAGACTTCATTGACCTGGGTTTTATTCAACATGGCCCAGTCTCTTTCCGCAGGACGACCCACCGAAAGCGCCGCACAAAGCACGAACTCCGTACCTCTAGCGACGACCCCCAGGAGTTTCCGGGAAAAATGCACTTCTGAACCGAAAAGGCAAACCAGTCAATTCAGCAACAGCCCTCGCTATCGTTCCGAAGAAGAAGTTCACAAAGAACCCCTGACAGATGTAAACGCATTCCACACAAAATTCACAGCTCACATGAGCTCACTCATGTGTCGCACCACGAACTCACTCAGTAGCAGGACGACGGAATCATGCACTACCAGTCTAACATGAGGAAAATGCGAATGCAATCCGTAGCCACAAGCGTAAACACCCCAGAGGCCTTAACTGCTTAAATGCCTATCCGCAATGTTGGAAACCGGAATTCTCAATGTATCTCAGGTAGCTCCCCGGCTGTCCTCGTATATTATTCATTTCTGTTTCCCATTCTATTCTTCGTGTGTTTTGTGTCTTCCACTGTCTGTCTGTCTGTCTGTCTGTCTGTCTGTCTGTCTGTCTGTCTGTCTGTCTGTCTGTCTGTCTGTCTGTCTGTCTGTCTGTCTGTCTGTCTGTCTGTCTGTCTGTCTGTCTGTCTGTCTGTCTGTCTGTCTGTCTGTCTGTCTGTCTGTCCGTCTGTCCGTCCGTCCGTCCGTCCGCTCGCCCGCCCGCCCGCCCGCCCGCCTGTCTGTCTGTCTGTCTGTCTGTCTGTCTGTCTGTCTGTCTGTCTGTCTTTTCTCTCTCTCCCTCTCTGTGTGTGAGAGAGAGAAGAATATTGTGTGTGTATGTGTGTGTGTGTGTGTGTGTGAGAGAGAGAGAGAGAGAGAGAGAGAGAGAGAGAGGGAGAGAGAGAGAAGAATTTAAGGCAGGACAGTCAGACAGAAAGACGAACATACAAACAGTTAGCTAGATAGATAACAAAATAGAGAGAGAGAGAGAGAGAGAGAGAGAGAGAGAGAGAGAGAGAGAGAGAGAAACAGACGGACAGGCAGGTAGATAAACAGATAGTAGGTAAGCAAATATCTACCAGTATGTTTTTAACGAAATGCGCACCATTTAAGTGATGTGTACCATAAGTAATCAATATCACGTGGGACAGTGAATGTCAGTAATAAACTTCCAATTTCCTGGCAATGTATAATTATACTCCGACAGACAATTGTCAAGACCCCTACAAAACCGACAGAAGTAGGTCATGAACTTTGAGAAGGTTATTCCATCCGTACTCACACAACCATCAACATATAAAATGACACACTGACTTGTTCCGTTGCGCCAACTGGTTGCACTAGACACACTTAATCTCAAGGTCTTAACTGCAATGCAAAAACCACGCTACCATCGGAGGAATTAAAGAGTTTCCGGCTTGGGTCAAGATGGCGGGACGTGTTTTCTTCTAGCTTGACTAAAGACGGTTGATGTTTGACTCCAAATGTTTGACGCTTCGCACAAACATGGAGAGCCACGACCTCAGCCCTATGCGCCGCCTTAGGCAGGAGAGGAAATGCACAATGTTCAGTTAATAGAAAGTTAGTTAGTTAGTTAGTCGAGGTTCCAACTTCACGGCAACGGGTCGTCCCCATTATGCTCCATTCCTGTGCCAGTGAATATCACACAAAATGCTCCCCACTGTCCAATGTGAAAAGTGGAATAGACAGGAGTCTCGGCAATTCATCAACCCGCACAAGTACACTGTGTATAATGCCACCGCCAGAATGCCAACACAAAATTCATCCATGAAAACCACAGTTCATCGTCGATGGAATCAGCAGTCACCAGAAAGACCTCATTGACTCGTTTTCTCACATGGCTCGGTCTTTTACCGCAGGGCGGACCCGCCGAAAGCGGCGCATAAAGCACGAACTCCGCACCTTCAGCGCCGACTCCCATGAGTCTCCTGAAAAATGCACTCGTGAACCAAAAAGGCAAATCAGTCAATTCAGCAACAGCCGGTAGCCATTGTTCCGAACATGCAGGTCACTGTACAGGACAGGTGTAAAAGCATTCCACGCGAATTTCACAGCTCACAGACTCGCCCACGCACTCACTCTGTAGCAGGGCGACGGAACCATGTACTACCAGTCCAACATGAGGAAAATGCGATTACAAACCGTAGCTACAAACATAAACACGCCACAGGCATAACGGTTCAACGCCTAACCGCCTTGCTGGCGACCGGAAGTCTTACAGTATCAGTTAATAGAAATTTACACTATAATATTTGTTCATTTAATTGTGCACTATATTTGGTCCAAACTTACGTTTTGTTTGACACCGAATCAGTTAAGTTTACATTTACATACGAAATTTCCTCAATTAGTTACACTACCACATCAATTCCTTAGCATGCTCGTCCGTTTTCCGTGGGTTCAAGTTCGCATCGAGACGGAATTGTAAAATTGACCTGCGCTGTCAGGTCCACCCAACCTTAATCAGGTACCAGGAAATATCTTGAGAAGAAAAAGTAGCCAGTGTGATATTAACCACATCAGCCCACGGATACCGATTGGTCTATACAAATATGGGGGTAGCACGAAATGCTCAACAGCCTCAATGAGTGGAAGATGGGTCCTGAAACCGACGTCAACTCATGAAGCTTTTGGAGATACAGAGGATGTCAAAATGAAGCCTAACTTAAACGTTCGCAGCCACAAGGCAGGACACGAAGTTGTTAGACAATCCAATGAGACGACAAAAATAATGCCGGTAGTTTAAAACAAAATAATATAGCAGTTTGTTTCGTCGTCAGCATCATCATCATTATTATATTCATCATCATCATCATCATCATCATCATCATCATCATCATCATCATCATCATCATCATCATCATCATCATCATCATCATCATCATCATCATTCATCATCATCATCATCATCATCATCATCATCATCATCATCATCATCATCATCATCATCATCATCATCGTTCATCATCATCATCATCATCATCATCATCATCATCAAAATTGTCACTACCACACTACCAACACTCCCGTCACCAACATCACCATCATCACTACCACCACCACCATCATCATCATGTGCCCTGCCAACTGGTGTAGGCGTTCATGCATCTATAATCTCTCTCTCTCTCTCTCTCTCTCTCTCTCTCTCTCTCTCTCTCTCAATGATAATACTTGTATTTAACGTGTTTAGTAACACAGTGCTGACAAGGAGTCATCGGAAGCACTATCCAATACAGCCCAAGACCGCCTTCATCTCCTCAACCCAAGATGGTCTCTATATCTTAATCTTCTAGCTTCTCTCTCAGACTCCAGAAGCGTCAATCAAAATGTCACCCTCACGAACTGGGTCTTTCACGTTGCGAATAATTGATCTTTTGGAGTCATCCAAGAACTCGACTAGCACTTGTCTCGGGCCCTGATTTCCGAATGTATTCTGCTGATGATAAGCCTCCATGCCACCATCCAGCCCATCCAGCATCGTTTCTTTTGATCGGGGTCCACCCCTGCTACCGCTGATCTATTTGTGTGGGATAGAATAGAGACAATTTGCACAGTACAGACGCGCGCGCACACACACCCAAACATCCACCCACACACACCACACACACAAATACACCCACCCAGAAGCATACACACACAAACGCGCCACACACACACACACAAACACACACACCCAAACACAAACACACACACACACACACACACACACACACACAAGCATGCACACATGCTATGAGCACACGGACAAGATGACCAGGCAAACCAGTCATGCTGCATCTGTCAGCTAAAACAAATATTTTAAAAGCCGTAAACAACATGAATCATAAAAAAAAAAAAAACCAACAACAACACGAACTAAACACATCAGCAAAAAACAACACAAACCAATCACCCTAAATTGATGATGACAAGTGAACAGCTGGAAATTTTTTTTTTTTTTCGGTTTTCGTTTGTTTGTTTGTTGGCGTTGTCTCGCTTTGAAATCAAGAGCAGTCCAAACACATGCTACCACTTCTAATAGTTGTTACAACTGCGGAGTGCACTGGACTGATCTTTGCGTGTGGATTAGCCATCCATACTACCAGTGTCTCTCGCCTTCAGGCGAACCCACTCCGACTTAAGAGTACTACGTCCCCAAGTCAAGGACGAGAAGTCAACATTTTAGACTTACTGCATCGGGTAGTGGTTGAACCCGCTAACTCGACATCAGTGCAGGGGACGTTTAAAGGCGAGCGCTCTTATCCACTCGGTAGGGTAAAAACCTAAATGGACAAAAGTCTGGTGCTGTGAATTATTTTGTACATGTATGGCATCCGGACACTTAACACGAGTAGCTAGAGATGAATCCAGTTCCGAATTCAGTTTTATAAATGTACAGTGGAAAGGGTCAATGTTAGAGTAGACAGTGGTTCCAAATGTTGCTGTTATGTAGTTTGGGGCAGGGTTGGGGTGCGCGCCCAACCTTGCATAAATACCCCAGTGGTTCGTGCATTCATCACCTCTGCAGCAAAAGTCCAACTTCTGGCCTTCCAGTGGCGGAACTGTTTTAACTAACAGGAGAAGGGCGGAGGCGAGTTACTGGCGCCGAAAAATAACCAGAAAGCTCTAGATGTGTATGCACATACATGCATGCGCAGACACGTGTGTGCGTGCCTACACACCTAAACTCGAGTAAGACCACAGTCTGCTCTAGTAAAGGAAATGTGCTGAAGACGGAGGCAACCAGCCAGGAGGCGCAACACAGAAATCAGGATGCCATGCAATCACGACCAATTAGCCTCACCAGCCGTCTCTGCAAAACAATCGAGCGCATCATCAATCACAGACTGCAGTGGCACATTGAAAGTGAAAACATCATTGTGTCACAAAAGGCTGGCTTTAGGCAGTGCTACTCTACGGAAGATCAGACAACCTACCTCTCGCAAGAAATTGAGGATGCATTCCAAGAGAAGAAGCTGGTGCTTGCGGCAAGGATAGATCTGAAGAAAGCCTTTGACAAAGTCTGGAAAGAAGGTCTGATGAAGAAACTGAGAAACTGTAAAGTCAATGGAACAATGTACAAATGGGTAAAAGTGTACTTGCACAACAGAAGAGCCCGAGTACAGATAGACGGACTCAAGAGCAAAAAAGTACTACTGCGTCACGGTGTTCCCCAGGGCGGAGTCTTGTCCCCACACTTTTTCTAATCTTCATCAATGATCCTGTTGCTAATCTACCACATAGAATCAAAGCGGCAATGTACGCCGATGACCTGGTTCTGTGGAGCACAAATGAACATGCGTCAGTGGCCACCAGATCGCTACAAAGAGCTGTAGATGCATTTGTTGCAAGGGCAAATAAATGGTGTGTCAGCATAAACACTGACAATTGCAGCACCACCCTATTTACCCTCTCTCCAAAACAAAAGGCAGGGATCATCCAGATAAATGGAATACCCCTAAGAGAAGATAAAAAACCAACATACCTTGGAGTAACATTTGATGGCAGGCTGACATGGAGAAAGCACATCAACAAAACAGTAGCAAAAACCAGTAGAAAAATAGCCATCCTGAGAAAACTAAGTGGAACCACATGGGGAGCCAGTGGGAAAATACTTAGCAAAGTTTATCAACAGAGCATACGACCACACCTGGAATACAGGTCAACTGCGTGGTGTACAGCATCAAAAACCACACTACAAGAGCTGGACAAGGTGCAAATTCAAACACTCAGAGTCACGACAGGAGGGATGAGATCAACCCCTATAATGGAGATGGAGAAGTTGGGGAGGACACAAGCACTGAGAGAGCGCAGAGATACAAAATCTAATACAAGCAGAGAAGTTTCTCAGCTTGCCAGGCCACCCTATGAAGATTTGAAAACTTAGCTATGGGGCAGTTGGAAAGAAGCAGTTTTATCCACCAGGCCAAACGACTCTGCAGAGAAACCACCGATCTGCCCACAGTTGGTATCCCCCTGACAACTATTCCAGAGCGAACTCCTTGGAAAGATGAACAAAGGCTATCACTACAAAGTCAGACAAAAGTGTGAGGAATATTTGACAAGGAAGAACAGAACAGTGTACAGCGCAGAACAGCCACTCTCAGCTTCCTTGATGAAGAATACAAACAGGACCTCTGGATCCGAATCAACACAGTTGGGTCAGCACAAATTGGTGTTCGAAATGGAGGAGCGGGAGTGTACATTAGAATACCAAAGTAACACCAGAGACACGGCCAGATTACCAACAGGGAAATACTGCCATAACTATGATGCTGAAATTGAGGCAATCAAGATAGCAACAGAGAAATTACTAAATACCAGCCATGGTACACAAACTGTGGTGCTATTGACAGATGCAAAATCTGTCCAACTCCAGTCATTAGGTATAGAACCACACCGATTCCAACACCAGCAGTAAAAGAGTCGGTTCCTCTGTACGCCAAAAACAATTGTATTTACCAATACATATGTACATGCCAGGCTTTCTACATCGGCAGAACAGAGAAACAGCTGAACAAAAGAGTATCAGAACACATACCTCAATGCGTCGATAAGATACGACACACAGGCGATGAGAGCCTAGTGGGGCCGACACACCGGAAGCTCCCCGCGTCTTCAATTGGAAGGCACATTCTCGAAAGCGGCCATGTGATTGACAAAAACATTGCCTTTCGCGTGTTGTTTAACACACAAAATACTCGCTTGTTAAAGTTTGCAGAAGCAATAATGATCTATCAACGCAAGCCAGATTTGTGCAAACAGAAAGACATGTTAGTCAGCTTAATTGACATTAATTGCCAGGCAATAAATCGTGCAATCTATTGTTTGTGTCTTCGTATTCAAAAACAACCACATTTAAAAAAACATTTAATTGACAGCCAGGGTCCTCAATAGAAATCTTGAAAGCCAAATATCAGCTTCACAAATGTCATTAACCTTATTCGCTGCTTAGTTTGTGAGATTCGGATATGTGCACACTAGGTCTGTTGTAACTATCTTTGTTGCTAACGTTGCCTTCTTTGATAACATTTTGTAGTAAATAAATATGTTGGTTGTCTTTGTTTTCTGTGTGCATTGCACGCCATTCACCCATGATTAACTTAGTTATTCGTCTTTTTTTCCCCAGAGCGTTCATTCTGGCTTCAAGTGTTGTTAACGTTAGTTGCATATCCTTTACAGGACGTTTGCAGTCAACACCAGCGTTTTTTGCTTTTGTTGATGTCCTGACAAGTTTACGTTCAGTAGTTTGCCATTGCTTTCTAAACGACACGCACCAATACCATAGCGTAAAAAAGTAGCGCAATGCGGTCTGCTGCCAAATCACGCGCATCTGTGTTTCGAACGCGGGTATACGGGATTACGATCCGCATTCGTAAAACCTTCGCCACGGAGACCGGTGCAAGTATGGTACAGAATGAGTATGCGGCCTGCGCTCGTCATTTTTTGAGTTATCCGACCCGCCGAGAAAAACGTTTGGTGACCTCTGGTCTAGCTGAATGATATCCTCACAGTAGGTATCTTTAATGGTAGCAGATAGATTTCTAACCTAGCCTCTGATGTCCCCATCGTTCTGATCTTCAGTGCTAAATCTCTGCAGGAAAGCTTCCCCTTCCTCTTTGCCCATTGTCAAACTCGAACCGCTATCTCTGTATATTGTACGCACTGTGGCAGGATGATCTTTCGTTTCCACCTGTCTATGCAATTTGCATAAATTTCCCTGTGTTTTATCTCCTATAATCTCATTTATAAAGTGTTCCTTTTTCGCTCTTATGGGCTCTGTTGCACAGCGCTTGAATTCCTCCACCTTGGCTTTCTTTTCTTGCGAAGCTTTCTCCATTTCCTCTTGTGAGCTTTGGGGTGTCCGTCGCACTTTCTGTAACTGTTTAACTGCTGCTCTCTTGGATTTCCATGCCCGTTCTACCTCAGAGGTCCACCAAGGAGGCTGCACATAAGTAGGTTTGCTAGTGACACTGCATGCCCTCTATCTGAGACGACCCATAAGGGTGTATTCCCTCTCATATTTAAAGGGCCGAGGTGCTCTAACAGCGTTAGTCTTGTTTGACTTAGAAATCAATAGTGAACAGGATAGATGGTCACTCCCATGATCACACAGGATAGTCTATTTAACATTCAATACTGCCGACAGGGTGACAAATGCCAGGTCAATAGTCGTGTCCACATCACCAGGTCTCATCCCCATTCTAGTTGGCCTCCCATCGTTTATGCAGACTACTTCTGAATCCACCATGGCTTCCTCAAGGGCAGGGGTGGGCAAACGTTTTGTGTGTAGGGCCGCATTTACAAATGTAAAGCTATTGGCGGGTCGCATGCATATATATATATATATATATATATATATATATATATATATATATATATATATATATATATATATATATATATATATATATATATATATATTACATTTACATTGGCACCTTGCCGTCTTGACAGACGATAGTTTGTGTATTAAAAAGGCATAATAACTTTTACCTATGGCGGTAGCGAGTGTGACTGATAAGGCCAATTTGCGCTGTAAATGTCCGTTCACAGTGGGTGCATGTGAACACGTGGTCATTTCCACCATCATGCACCATCTTACGTCTCAAACGCTCGGTGTGTGACTTATCTGCAATAATTTTCTCCTTTGTCTTTATTCCATTTCTGATGTTTGCCCTCCATGCAACACGTTCAGCGGCGACTTGCTCCCAATGTGCATTATCAATGCCTGTATCAATCATGTCCCGCTTACACACATCTTTGTATCGTAGTAGAGGCCGACCCTGAGATCTCTTACCCATCTGTAATTCACCAAAAAAGATATCCTTTGGTATTCTACCATCATCCATCCTCCTAAGATGTCCTATCCATCTAAGTCTACGAAGACTGAGCATGGAATAAACTGTTACACAACCTGATCTTTCTAATACTTCAGTATTTATGATTTTGTCTTGCCACTTAATACCAAGAATTCTTCGCAGACACCGCATATGAAAACTGTTTAAATTTTTCTCTTGGTGTGAGTAAGTTGTCCAGGTTTCACCGCCATAGAGAAGAGTACTAAGGACACAGGCTTGATAGACAAGGACTTTTGTTTTGGCAGTAAGCTTCCTGTTCTTCCAGACTCTTTTTCTTAACCTGTTCATTGTTGTTGCTGCCTTACCAATCCGGATGTTGATTTCCTGATCTAGGGATAATTTGCTATTTACCACTGATCCTAGATATGTAAAATAGTCTACTATCTCTAGTTCGGCGTCGTCAATAAAGATTGATGGTACCCAATGTGCACCTTGTGACATAATCTATGTCTTCTTTTTGCTAATTGTTAAACCAAATTCAGAACAAGCATTGGAGAATGCAGATAGTAGACACTGCAATTCTTCCTCAGAGTGGGTCGTAACTCTCTAATCAGTACCCTCCTAATTTTTGTCTTAGCCTTCAATCTCTGAGCATTGTAAAGGCCGCCATCTGAGAGTGAGTGAATGTATATACCACCATCCTGATCACGAAAGGCATATTTCAGTAGAAGTGAAAAGTATATTCCAAAGAGGGTGGGAGCTAGTACACAACCTTGCTTAAATCCACTCTTGATTTCAAATTCTTCAGAAGTTGCACCATCAAACTTGATTATACCCTTCATGCCTGTGTGGAGCGATTCCACAATGGACAGTAGAGTTGGTGGGCAGCCAATCTTCTTTAGTGCCTTGAACAGACCCTCACGACTGACCAAATCAAATGCCTTTGTGAGGTCGATGAAGGCAATAAACAGTGGTTGATTCTGTTCACGGCATTTTTCTTGCATTTGTCGCAATGAGAATATCATATCAGTGGTAGACCGGTTCTGTCGAAAGCCACACTGTGATTCGGGGTAGACTTGATCTCCTAGGACTTGAAGTCTGCGCAGAACAATTCTGGCAAATACTTTTCCAACAATACACAGAAGTGCGATACCCCTATAGTTGTTGCAGTCGCTCCGATCGCCCTTGTTCTTGTACAGTGTTATGATGCTTGAATCTTTGAAATCCTGTGGGACTTGTCCTTCTCGCCAGCATAGCTCTATTAGCTGGTGGATCTGTAGAGTGTGTCTTGCCCACTCCTGATAACCTGTATTGGAATCCCATCCTACCTGGAGCCTTGCCAGATGCAAGTTCATTTATAGCACACTTAACTTCTGTTATGGTGGGAAGTGTGTCCAGGTGGTCAAGAGTTGGTAGAGCCTCTATGTCGTTGAGGGCATCATCCGCTAGTTTGGTCTCTGTCACTTATTTTCCCGGGAGGAAAGTGGAATCAACAAGCACATCTTCAAACTTATTATCTTTTGGGATTATTGACTGACTTCTGTCTACACTCCTCCCTTCTGTCTTCCCTTCCATATATCTATTCCTTTCTCTCTCTCTCTATTATTCCCTCAACACATACTCCGACAACAGTTCCTTTCAACGATTAATAAAATATTTATTAATAAAAACTATGTCTGGTGTATGTATGGACTGTGTAAGCGTAGTTGATAGTGTATTCTATTGTTGGTGCAAGAATGAACTCGTAATGTCTAGCAGCGGTATCACATCTCGCCCAATCACTCTGCCAAACCACCGGACAGCACATAAAACAGGACTGGTCTCACCCTGGACGTTCCGTATGCTTGAGTCTGATGGTAAATCCGTTATTGAACGAAACAAAACTGTTCACCACTGGATCACCGTAACGTAATAATATTCCAGTAAGTCTATGACTTCGCCCGAGTTTGTTTCATGAAATTAATTATCCATACCGAAAAAATTACATCACCACAGTTCTGCATATTGTCTCTAATGAGTAGCAATATTTTGACTTGACAATTGTTTCTTAACTATGCGTACAAGACGTATGTAGTTTTATTTTGCTTTGCTTTCTGCAAACTTCTCTTTCTTTTTCCATTATTACTTTGGTTATCTGGATATCCTTTGCTTCTTTTTCAAAGTTCATTGAAGGCAATCTTTTATTTCCTCTCCCTATTTGACCTTGTCTATGTTCGTCCTTGGTTTATTGAGGTATTTGCTCTCCCCTCAAATGAAATGCCTTGAGTTTATCAACAAAGCTTTTCCTGTACACAAGAAGTATGTGACTATCTTCTCTGATATATCCGGATGGGAATTGGAACCTGTGAGAAGTATAACATATCAAGTGATAGGCTTCTGCCACTTAATACTACTTATGCAAGTGTCCTTCTCCAGCCGTAATGACAAGGCTTCCGAAGTAAACACCAACATAAGACATATGAATTCACCAAAGTCTAAACTATTCACTAATAGAAAGCAATGGTAAACGCTATGCACACATATCTATTTTCCTATGCTAAAACTATTACTCTAAGTTTATAATACCTTATATATTCACTTATCCTCCCGGAATCGAAATTAATAATTAAGCACATCGGCACTAATATCCCATTGCCTTAAACACTACGGGACTATAATTTCTTTTCCACACCTGGGAGTAAAAGATATCTCTGTCCAGTTTGGAACACACACTAATCAAGAAACCCCACTTTCTACTATTTATATTGGGCCTCCCGGTCTTCCGTGATTGTTTGATGTCCATACATCAACAGTCGCATCTTGACGTATCCTGTGCATCACAAGGCGGTGAAATCACGTAGTGATTAGTTGCTCGTTTCATCCGTTGTTACGCTGTTTCCCTGAGTTCTCCGTACGCGAATACTTCAAAGCATCCTAACTCGTTGATCGTTTTCTCCGTTCATTTTTCCACCAACGCGATCTTCCCGTTTCCCGTGTCCGTTCAGATCGTCAGGCAATGAACTCTGCGAACACCTGTATCCTATTTTCATATTTGTCGATCAATGATCTTTTATTCGTCCTCATCTCAGAATGAAGTACACGATTGTTAACCCTTCTCCCATATTGCCATTAATGTTACATTTAATTTTATCTGGGAATCACTAAACTATCATCATTCTGTGACATAGGCCCCCTCTTAAGAGAGTTGACCGCGTCGACTCTTCATCACTGTAGTTTTGATTCCTATGATCCTCCAACTTATTCCTCTTCCTCTGGAGTTGGATGTCTAGATAAGAAATCCGCTCCTACATTCTCCTTACCATGGATATATTCCACTGTGAAGTCCTGTTGCAGCAACAACGTCCATCACATCCACCGTGCGTTGAGCTTCTCTGAAGTAGCTATGAACAACACGTGTTGATGATATGATTGGATCCTCACATGGATCAACACCTCATCCAGTAGGCGACCTCATAGACACCCTACCATACTACTCATGATCACCATTAGTGCTGGCACATCGCCCCTGTACGTTGAGTCGACCTCCTATCGACTGGCGTAAGCGATGGCTCACAATACAGACGGATCGTCCCATCCTTACTGTAACACTGTTTCCATATTCTCTTGGTTTCCCCCGGCTTTGTCTCTAGGGATGTTCCACCTCGTCCGCGTTGGACCGAGTCGTCTTTCCCAAACCTCCTGGACTTTTGCTTCCAGGACCATCTTGGGCGATATTGTATCTGGTCAGCCAATCGTCGGTTGGAGTCCTGGGTATTTCTCGCCTTTCCCGACCTTACCCACCCCTTCTGAACTTGGTTACTATTGAAGGTTTCACTCTTGTCCTTTCCCTGACGTGTGATTTCCCTCTTCCTTTCGTTGGGTAAATCTGACCTATCACGTACTGTCCCATAGGCCCTCCTATGTTGTGCTGGCGATCTCTGGTCTTCGTCTGGACTGGTAACCTTTGTCCCAATGGCTGCCATCACGATAAAGTGCGAAGCTTTGCTCCCGGATCTCTCCTCATATTTCCTCATGAGATGCCTAGGGAGATTCTTTCCCTCTTCCCCGATCCGGATTTTGTAGATGTTTTTGGACACCACCTTTTCCACAGGATAAGGTCCTTTCCATCCTACTTGGAGTACATTATTCTCTTCTGGACCCCATACTTCCACTTTGTCTTCCACCTTAAGAGCTAGTTTCCTCTTAATTCGCTTGTTGGGTGGTGCTTTCTGGCACTCTGAACAAGACTTCACTAACCGGCGTACATCTCCGGTCATTCCTGGCCAGCAATAATGGCCGGAAATTTTCTGCAATGTCTCTCTGACACCCATATGTCGATTCTCGGCTATGATGTGTCCACTCTGAAGAATATGAGGACGGTGGGTCTCTGGAACCACCCACTGCTCATGTAGGTTGTCTCCCCTCCCAGCTCTCCGATAGAGTAGTCTATTCTTCAGAAAGTACTGTCCCCTTTCTGGTGGCTCAGCATTTCTTTGCAGCTTCCTGTAGCAGGGACGCAACGTAGTGTCCTTCCTCTGGGCAGTATGCAATTCTCCTATCACTGAGTTGTCGCATAGTGTCTCTGCCTCTTTTTCCTTCC
The DNA here is from genome assembly GCA_963921405.1 of Cepaea hortensis. Classification (NCBI taxonomy): domain Eukaryota; kingdom Metazoa; phylum Mollusca; class Gastropoda; order Stylommatophora; family Helicidae; genus Cepaea; species Cepaea hortensis. The sequence continues at coordinate 38,134,041 of OY992888.1, forward strand.
CTTGAGATCCACTGGCAACTGCTCCCCTGTGGGCTGGCTGTTTGGGCATCCCCAAAAAGACATATTTCGTGCCAATGATCATGGGAAATAAGGAGTCAGATAATACAGCCGCTGGAATAATGCCCGTGACGTACCTGGATTTAATCTCCACCTTGGCGATTGGCAGCGTCATGGTAACAGCACTCCTCATTGCCGGCTGTATTTCTATGGTCTCCCCTGTAAGTTGGTCTGGACTTACCAGGCTGGCGTCTATCACAGCTTCCCCATCCAAACCGGTATCGTAGAGACAAACAACCTGCTGGCCATTGACTTCAATCAGTTCGACCACAGGTGGCCTCTCCTGGTCCAGAGTGTCTTCCATCTCCTTGACCGTTTCCTTGCCTTCCTCTTTTGATTCCTCGGGGTTGGTTATGCAATTGGCGTCTTCTGCCTTGCATCTGCAGTCCACAGTATTATGTGTTTTCGACCGGCAGTGTGTGCACCATGTTCCCTTCCTAGGTTTTCGTGTGTCCTTTTCGTTCCTAGCTTCTTCGCCGTCCTCAGCCTTGTCTGTGATCACCGTCGTAGGAATCACTTTGCATGCTGCGAAGTAAGAACTTTTAGGTTTCGATCTGCAGTCCTTCGTGTTATGAGAGGGCACCTTGCAGAATGAACACCACTTCTCGGACCACGGTCGTTTCGCTGAAGAATTCGAGGTGCTCTGGTTTCCTTCCTTCACCTTCTCTGAACTCTCCATTGACGCCTTTATATAAGGTTCCACTTTTTCTCCTTCCCAATTTTTAGATTTCTTTTTCTCTTGTTTCTCCTGACCTTTGGTTTGTGTACTTAGTTCTTCAGTCTCCCTATGTACCTCTACGAATCGTTCCGCCAGCTTATTCACAACATCAATCCGTTCCGCCCCTTGTTCTCCCAAGAAGGTTCTGAGAGGTTTCGACATTTGATCTCGCATCTGGTCGACCACCATCATCTCTTCGAGACTCTCATAATCCCTCTTGAATTCTGCCAAGTCCATCCATTTCTGGAGATAGGATTTCAGCCTCAGACTGTAGGCGGCGAATAGCTCTCCCGGCTCTCGTCTAGACGATCTAAACTTCTTCCGATACGTGTGTGCGGTGACTTCATAATGCTTCATCAAAGCGGCTTTTAATTCCTCATACTGATTTTCCTGTCCTGGTGGTAGGCGTGTGTAGACCTCGTAGCCCGAACCACGTAATGCCTGGGATAATTTAAGAGCCCATCGGCTTCTATCCAATCCCATAGCGACTGCCATGGCCTCGAACCGATACAAAAACTGGTATATCTTCTCTTTACTTTCATCAAAGACCGCCAAGGGAAACTTCATGGCATGGTAACCCTGTCCAATCATGTGGGTTGCCCCAGGTGAAGATGAACTTCCTTCTGCTGCATCTATTTCACCCTTAGTTTGTGTCTTGAGTTCTAACTCTTTCATGCGGTATTCATGTTCCATTTCTTGTCTCCTGGCAGTCTGTTCCATTTCCAGTTTCTTGGTCTCCTGGTCCCTTTCCAGTCGCTTGGCCTCCTGTTCCATTTCCAGTCGCTTGGCCTCCTGTTCCATTTCCATTCGTTTGGTCTCCACCTCTATTCTTCTCAATTCCAACTCGGCCTTTCGATCTTCTCGTTCCTGTATGTAATCAGTTAGTTCCGAACCAGATAACCCAATTTCCTCTCCGTTGGCCCTCAGTTCGGCGGTAGTTATTTTTGGAGTGGTCATATTTAAAGAAGGTCAGTCAGCAAGTTGAGTAAAGACACCTCAAGGCAGTAAAGAAGAACTCACTATAGCCAGATAATCTATTATAACCTATATCAATTTCCCCTATGTATATCTAATATTATAAATCTACAACACCTCACAGTACATCACAACCACTCTCTCATCCACAAGAGGAGATATAGGATAAAGACTTATGTAGACGTGTGACCGTGTGACTAGGTATGTAATGTGTCTTACCACCTATCCACATTCACCCTGACTGGAACTTTCTCTCTGTAAAGTCACCAGCATTAATGAAATGTTTCTACCATAAATGTAATGGCACCATATATCCAATGGACGTCCTTCCATTAAAAGTCATCAATGTATACTTATATTTATTCCAATCAGTATGTCCCAACATGCAGGTACTCCGCTATACCTGTGCCAATATGCAGGTACCCCTCTATGCATACGCCCTGTTATGCCTCCAGTTCATGTGGGTATTATGAAGAAACCCGCTCGCTCCACCATTTATGTCACTTATTTTCCCGGGAGGAAAGTGGAATCAACAAGCACATCTTGAAACTTATTATCTTTTTGGGATTATTGACTGACTTCTGTCTACACTCCTCCCTTCTGTCTTCCCTTCCATATATCTATTCCTTTCTCTCTCTCTCTATTATTCCCTCAACACATACTCCGACAACAGTTCCTTTCAACGATTAATAAAATATTTATTAATAAAAACTATGTCTGGTGTATGTATGGACTGTGTAAGCGTAGTTGATAGTGTATTCTATTGTTGGTGCAAGAATGAACTCGTAATGTCTAGCAGCGGTATCACATCTCGCCCAATCACTCTGCCAAACCACCGGACAGCACATAAAACAGGACTGGTCTCACCCTGGACGTTCCGTATGCTTGAGTCTGATGGTAAATCCGTTATTGAACGAAACAAAACTGTTCACCACTGGATCACCGTAACGTAATAATATTCCAGTAAGTCTATGACTTCGCCCGAGTTTGTTTCATGAAATTAATTATCCATACCGAAAAGACTACATCACCACAGTTCTGCATATTGTCTCTAATGAGTAGCAATGTTTTGACTTGTCTATTGTTTCTTAACTATGCGTACAAGACGTATGTAGTTTTATTTTGCTTTGCTTTCTGCAAACTTCTCTTTCTTTTTCCATTATTACTTTGGTTATCTGGATATCCTTTGCTTCTTTTTCAAAGTTAATTGAAAGCAATCTTTTATTTCCTCTCCCTATTTGACCTTGTCTATGTTCGTCTTTGGTTTATTGAGGTATTTTCTCTCCCCTCAAATGAAATGCCTTGAGTTTATCAACAAAGCTTTTCCTGTACACAAGAAGTATGTGTCTATCTTCTCTGATATATCCGGATGGGAGTTGGAACCTGTGAGAAGTATAACATATCAAGTGATAGGCGTCTGCCACTTAATAATACTTATGCAAGTGTCCTTCTCCAGCCGTAATGACAAGGCTTCCGAAGTAAACACCAACATAAGACATATGAATTCACCAAAGTCTAAACTATTCACTAATAGAAAGCAATGGTAAACGCTATGCACACACATCTATTTTCCTATGCTAAAACTATTACTCTAAGTTTATAATACCTTATATATTCACTTATCCTCCCGGAATCGAAATTAATAATTAAGCACATCGGCACTAATATCCCATTGCCTTAAACACTACGGGACTATAATTTCTTTTCCACACCTGGGAGTAAAAGATATCTCTGTCCAGTTTGGAACACACACTAATCAAGAAACGCCACTTTCTACTATTTATATTGGGCCTCCCGGTCTTCCGTGATTGTTTGATGTCCATACATCAACAGTCGCATCTTGACGTATCCTGTACATCACAAGGCGGTGAAATCACGTAGTGATTAGTTGCTCGTTTCATCCGTTGTTACGCTGTTTCCCTGAGTTCCCCGTACGCGAATACTTCAAAGCATCCTAACTCGTTGATCGTTTTCTCCGTTCATTTTTCCCCCATTGCGATCTTCCCGTTTCCCGTGTCCGTTCAGATCGTCAGGCAATGAACTCTGCGAACTGACAAGGACTTATAACCCGTAACAGTTGCCTATCGCTTTGATTCCGAGACCAGTTAAGACCAGGGATGGAGTTATTGCCTCTCCATAGCACAAAGCCTGGGCTAAAATATAGAGATCATGTGTTGCCCATGCAGCATGATCCCTCTCTAGGCCTGCCTAGTTCACTCCAGAGGAAAGGTAACACCCCTACATCTGGAACAAGACAAGCTGCAGAAGCTGCCGGATCAACAAAGCAATGCTCTAACTGTCCGCCTGTCGGAGCTTCGATCCTAGACCAGCCGCCAACCAAGGCTTAGGGCCTGGTCTGCCCTAATTACACAGACATGTGTAATGGGTTCTCTCCTTTTGAATTAATATATGGAGCAAATCCAAGAGGACCTCTCTCTATCTACAGAGATATGATATCACAACCAGTAAACACCCAATTACAACTTTCCACCTATGATTTAGTCAATAACACCAGAGACAAAATCATTAGATCCTGTATAATTGCCAGAACATCTTTACAGGAGAAAGGTTTTATATATAGGCAATACGCCAACAAGGGTGCAAGAACTATTATATTACAACCCAACCAAGAGGTGTTGTTATTATTACCTGACAAGAGAGATTTACTTTCAACCTCTTGGCAAGGACCATTTAGAGTTACCAGAAGAATTTCGGAAGTTGATTACGAAATCTCTTTAAATGGCAAATTGAAAATTTTTCATGTAAACATGTTGAAACCTTATTATTCCAGAAATGACAGCAACATGGACAGACAGACAGAACAGGGGACACTAACAAGACTGACAAGAACGACAATCAAAACGAAACGACAGCTCCAACCAGACTTCTCAGCGACACTAAGACAAACGAAAATCAAGACGGATCTACAGTAACGACACATTCCCTTGACAACGAAGACAACGAAGACAATTTCACTTTAACGACAATGTTCCCCAACGACGAAGACAACGAAGTTAACGACACATTAGCGACAATCATTCTTAACGATGACGACAATGACATTGAGGACAATTTACAAACAGTAGCATCAGTAATAAATCAAACCGACATAGACAACATTGAAATTCCGGTTCCTATCATTAACGACAACGGTACAGTACAGGACATAAAAATCTCAGACACCGTGACACAACGACAACGACAAGACATTCTGTCTCTTCTTAACGAATATAAAACTATCTTCTCAAACAGACCATTGCCCTGAAGTTTGTCAATTCAGTTCATTTAAATATTCCATAATTTCAATGGCAAACATAAAGTCTACCTTCCACTCTTTATTGACAATATTAGTATTAAAGTCACATTCAATGCCTTCATCTCTAGGAACATCACTATTTCTTCTCTGAGTTCCCACACTCGCCTCAACACCGTGCCGAGACTCAGCCATCGAACACTGGTGTGGTACAGGTACAGTTTCCAAATCTTCAAGTAACGCCTTGAACTGTATGTGATTAAGTCCTCTTGATCTGATGAGGTTGATGACACTGACAACTGGGTCAATAACATGCTTGATATTCAAAACAGTTTTTCACAGACTTTCTTGACGAATCACACAGTGAAGTAGTAATAATGTGTGGTCTGGATATTCTGCTTTAATCTCATCACTTATCAACTTTACCAGACCTACATTTTTCCAGTCAAAACACGAGCTCCGTCAGTTGTAACACTTGCCATCTTGTTCCGAACTAACCCAGTTCTTTCAATACAGTTAGTAAAAGCATTGAATATATCATGGCCTGTGGTTGTGTCTTTGAGTGACTCAACACTCAATAACTCTTCAGTGAGTTTGAAAGAAGTGTTTATTCCACGTATAAATATCAATAATTGGGCAGTATCATGTACATCAGTACTCTCATCCAATGCAAGAGACTACCACAAAACATTTTTACTTGCATCTTGAAGTTTATGCATAACATTGTTACTTACCTTATCAACACGTCTGATCACAGTTCTCCTGGATAAAGTAATGTTGTCAGATCTGTTTGTTTTTTTGTTCTGGACACATAATGTTTGCTGCATCTAGCAAACATTTCTTGATGAACTCGCCATAAGAAAATGAATGGCTTGTTCTGTTTTACAATTCTGTGTGACAGCACAAGACTAGCTTCAGTTACAGCATCTTGAATTCAAGTCTGTTTAGTGAAAACAGTTTGCTGTTTCTCCAAAATCTTTCACCAACTCAAGGCATTTCCTTTCCCTCCCTTCGGTTGTTAAATTGTATCCGAAATCGGAATATTTTGTTTGATAATGTCTTTTTAAATTGTACTCCTTGAAGACAGCCACTGACTCACGACACAGCAAGCAAACTGATTTGCTACCAACTTTTATAAAACAGTACTTAGTTGTCCATTCATAATTAAAAACACGGCATTCATCTTCAATCTTACGTTTGTTATTTACACTCATTTTTAAAATAAAATTCGAACAGTTAGAACTGTACAAAACTTTAAAACGGAAATGAAACAAAACCTACTTACGGCTGTGTGTGAAAATAAAGTATTCGGAAAACAAGTAGTAAACTCAGAATAAATTTCAGAAATATATCAAGACTACTACAACAAATAAATTAATTTGAACATTGTAAATGTGGAAATAATTTATAACAGCAAAAGACTTTTAAATTTAATATTTTCTTGCAAAATAAATCATTTTATTCACCGGAGAAATATCTACTTTTCATAAAATCATCCTTATTAAATTTTTCATGTCGATAAATATTTCTCTATATAAAAATCGATAAATTCGCATTTTAGCATAACATGGTTCCAAATGTTGCTGTATGTAGCCAGGGGCCGGGTTGTGGTGAACGCCCAACCTTGCATAAATACCCTAATGGCTCGTGCATTCATCACCTATGCAGCAGAAGTCCAACTTCTGGCCTTCTCGTGGCGGAACTGTTTTAACTAACAGGAGAAGGGACAGCGGCGGGTCACTGGCGCCGAGAAATATACAGAACGCTCTAGATGTGTACGCTCGTACGTGAATGCGCAGACATGTGTGTGCGTGCCTACACACCTAACCTCGAGTAAGACCACAGTCTGCTCTAGCAAAGGAAAGGTGCTGAATAAAGAGGCAACCAGCCAGGAGGCGCACCACAGAAATCAGGATGCCACCAATCACTCGCAATGAAATATGTCGACTACGGCTAAATGTTGCGGTGCTCGCCCTACTTTGGACCCCCAGGCAGGTGCAGTGCCGGGCCATATGCCTCGAAAGAGTCCAACCACAACTACTGGAGGTCCTTCTCAGATGTCCCGTTGAGCCAGGGGACCTGAGAATAGAGCGTCTGTCCATACCAAACAAAGACTAAAACTAATGCACTGGAATGCGGAGGGATTCAGCAACAAAACAATAGAACTAGAAAACATTTTGGACCAAGAAAAGGTAAGCGTATGTTGCTTGCAAGAAACTCACCTCAACGAAAACGAAATGATGTTTGGAAATTGCCTGTATTAAGGACACTACTTTCTGAACTTAGCAGCCAGCATAAGGTCACCATACAGTGGATACCATCCCACTGTGGAGTACCCGGAAACGACAGAACTGATTGATTGGCTAAGGAAGGAGCAAAAGAAGAACAGCCTGAAATGTCCGTTACCACCAAAAGAAAAGAATGATCAAATCAGTCAGAAAGCCACCAAAACCTGCTCAAGACGACTACCACGTTATGGACACACCAGAACAAGTCATTATTCTGCTCCTCAGAACAGGAAACAATAGATTACGCAACCACATGTATACAAGATTCAAGATTGGTGAAGCAGCCATGTGCACGTGTGGATTATCGTCGCAGACAGCAGAGCACATACTCAAAGACTGCCCAAATTACAACATGTCTAGGCTAACCTTCTGGCCAAGAGAGACGACAGTGGAAGATAAACTCTATGGACTTCTGAGTGAACTAAAAAGGACAGTTAAATTCACACAAGAGGCAACATTGCGGTTATAGTATTTAAGGCGAACGAAAGAAGAAGAAGAAGCATTACATTACCAATTCCAAGGACTGTTTACAAAAATTGATAATTAGAAAGAAATCTTATCAAAAATGTTGAAACAATCATAACGGTACATGAAATTCTTTAAAATTCAACAAAATAACTTAAAAACGAAGTAAAAATCAGGTGGCGGGCCGTATGCGGCCCGCGGGCCGTAGTTTGCCCACCTCTGGCCTAGGTGATAGGAATGAGAGAGATGGCGATTAACAGGCGAAGTGAGTAGGGCAAAACCTGGTGTGGCACAATCAGGGCCTGCGTGCACTTATTGTCGCACTGGCGAAAGGCCGTGCAAGCTTATGGGGCTTATGTTGACAAATATTACAAATAGTTCTCTCCCCATTCTTCCTCTCTCTCTCTCTCTCTCTCTCTCTCTCTCTCTCTCTCTCTCTCTCTCTCTCTCTCTCGCTCTCGCTCTCTCTCTCTCTCTCTCTCTCTCTCTCTCTGCTAAATGCTGGTGCAATTACGTTTGCATAGAGAATATTTCAAATATCATAATAACATGATAGTAATGCCTTGATTTATCACTACACTTATGTTCAAGCATTCAGCGGAATTTTTTTTCTTGCAAATCATATTTACATCGCTGTCAAAAACAGCATTTTACCGCTGTTGTTGATGTCTTTGCAAGATTACGCAGAGTATTTTGCATTGCTTAGTGAGCGACAATCTCAGATACCCCTGTAAGTAACCAACGCAACCCGACTCCCTACCGAATCTCGCGCAGCTGTTTCCCCACACGTGAATATACGGGATTACGGAGAAAATCGTTAACACCTTCGCCAGGGAGATCGGCTCTGCGGAATTGCTAGATATCTAAAAGAAAAACACCCCGACAAACAAAATTGATTGTCCTTCATTATTATTCTGATGATCATATTGTTCTTCTCTTGCATCATCATAAAGGTCTTTCACATAATCTGACCACGCATGTAAAATCTGATCTTTTTCTATTATGATTTTGCCATTTTTGGTTTTTAGGCAACCTGTTGATGTGTGTGTTCTTTTGTTAGTGATGTCATTAATTCTTGTGTCCATTAATTTGGTATTCTGGGTGTTGTGTTGGTTTTCAATTTCCTTGCAATTTTCCTCAAGCCATGTTTCCTTTGCCTCTTTGCATAGCTTATAATTTTCCTGTGAATCTCTTCATATATTTCCTTGTTATTTTTGTTATTTCTTCTTATTTCCATGAGTTTTAAGATGTCTTCCATCATCCATTTCTTGCGTCCTATTATCTTTATTGTTGGGATTATCATTGTTGTTTGCGCAGCTTCTTGACCGATTTCTTTTATATTTGCAATTGGTCACTGACGTCTTGAAATAAAATTTCCATATCGGACAATGCATCGAATCTGTTCTTTACATCTACGTTGAATTTATCTTTTATCTCCTCACTCTTCAGTGCCTGTAGATCAAATTTTGCGTTTCTATTTGTATATTTGACTTTCTTTAATTTTATATGTAAATTCTTCTTCTTCTTCAGCGTTCAGAGCTATATAGTAGCAATGTAGAAAATGGGGAGGACACAAGCTTTAAGAGAACGCAGAGATACAAAAACACTCATACAAGCAGAAAAGTTTCTCAGCTTGCCAGGCCACCCTATGAAGAACCGATTTGAAAACTTAGCTATGGGGCGGTTGAAAAGAAGTAGTTTCATCCACCAGGCCAAACAACTCTGCAGAGAAACCATCGATCTTCCCACAGTTGGTATCCCCCTGACAACTATTCCAGATCAAACCCCGTGGAAAGATGAACATAGAATATCGCTACAAATCCAGTCAAAAGTGAGAGGAATATTTGACAAGGAGGAACAGAACAGTGTACAGCGCAGAACAGCCACTCTCAGCTTCCTTGATGACGAATACCCACAGGACCTATGGATCCGAGTTTACACAGATGGGTCAGCACAAAATGCTGTTCGAAATGGAGGAGCAGGAGTGTACATAGAATACCCGAATAATACTAGAGACACGGCCAGAATTCCAACAGGAAAGTACTGCCATAACTATGATGCTGAAATTGAGGCAATCAAGATAGCCACAGAGAAATTACAAAATACCAGCCATGGTACACAACCTGTGGTGATATTGACAGATGCAAAATCCGTAATAGAGGCGCTCCTGTCTGGGAAATTGCCAGTTCTGAGGACACTACTTTCTGAACTTAGCAGTCAGCGTAAGATCAGCATACAGTGGATACCATCCCACTGTGGAGTCCCCGGAAACGACAGAGCTGATCGATTGGCTAAGGAAGGAGCAAAAGAAGAACAACCTGATGTGCCTATTACATACCACCAAAAGAAAAGAATGATCAAATCCGTCAGAAGGCCACCAAACCTTACTCAAGACGACTACCACGTTATGGACAGACCAGAACTGGTCATTCTTTTGCGCCTCAGAACAGGACACAATAGATTACGCAACCACATGTATACAAAATTCAAGATTGGTGACTCAGCCATGTGCACATGTGGTTTGGCGTCGCAGACAGCAGAGCACATACTCCAGGATTGCCCAAACTATAACATATCCAGGCGAACCTTCTGGCCTAGAGAGACAACAGTGGAAGATAAACTCTATGGACCGCTGAATGAACTAAAAAAGACTGTTAGATTCATACAAGAGACAACATTGCAGTTATAATCATATTTCAGGCGAACGAAAGAAGAAGAAGCGTTCAGAGCCATTGAGGTTCTTTGCTGCAGATACAATCCGTCTCCATTCGTCTCTCTGGTTGACATTCTCTTGCCAGTCGTTGATTCCAAGTGCTTGTAGGTCTGTATATATATTATCTCTCCACCGTCTTCTTGGTCTACCTTATATGTAAATTGCCTAAGATTAATCTATGGTTGCAGCAACAGTCTGAGCTTGGTAGGGGGGCATAAACATCTAATATTGATACAAGGGAAATTACTAGAATTTAAAAATTAAAATGGTATACCTAGGTATAATACCAATAACTAACATTAGAATCTTTTATCTTTTATTGAGAAATAAAAAAATTAATCCCTCAATTACACTTTTCCAATTGTGAAAAGAAAGCTATTAAAATCTTTATACAACATTTGTTTAAATTTTAGTTACTTACATTTTATGACCCACTCTTTCAATTCTATGTTAATGTTTAATTATTAAAACTGTACTTTTAATGATAGGCGTTACTGTTTTTATAAGATACTATCCCCGATGTGGGGAAACATTTTTTTTTTACTGGCCTCTTAAGGCCACCCACAATTAAAAGATAGTTTACGTACATTAACGGCAAGAGACCTTGGAAGTCTATGGAGTTTATGTTGATAAATATGTTTAGAGGAAATGTCATTTATGTTTGTAAATTTCATTCAATTTGAACAAATAGTTCTCTCTCTCTCTCTCTCTCTCTCTCTCTCTCTCTCTCTCTCTCTCTCTCTCTCTCTCTCTCTCTCTCTCTCTCTCTCTCTCGCTCCCAAATGCTGGTGCAATTACGTTTGCTTTGAGAATATTTAAAATATAATAGCATGATAGTAATGCCTTGATGGGTGCCTCCTTCCCTCCACTATCCTACGGGACACCCTTGGGCAAGGTGGAGTACCCGTTTAGACCCCCGATCAGGGATACGTGAAGCCATGGGTGCAGGTGGTGGATGAAGTTGAGGAGCAGCCGACAGATAGTTGTAGGTTATGGTCTCCAGTTTCACGACGGTAGGCAGAGGATCTCTTTTTGGGAGACATTGGCTACGGTCATCGACCAGTATGGTCACTGCTAGGAAGGAAAGCAATGGCAAACTACCTTCTTTACAGATGCCAAGAATATTATGTACTGCAGTCTTATCGATAATCAGAGAAACAGCGTAAATGGGTGCTCCATAGGAGCAGCCTCGCCCGGTAGGGGTAGTCATGTGCACCAGGAGACTCCAGACCGTCATCAGGCGACTATGTGGAAAAGAATATCAAAATTGAAAGTAGGAACTTGGAATGTAAGAACTATGAGTGGGGATGGAAAATTTGATAACATTAAGAATGAAATGAGAAGATTAAATATTAACCTGTTAGGTGTATGTGAGACCAGATGGACAGGACTGGGCATTATAACATCTGAGGAATATAGAATAATCTATTCTAGTGGAGAGAAACAACAGCGAGGAGTAGCAATTATAATGGATACAGAGAGAGCAAAATCGATCAAAGAATATTGGACTGTATCAGACAGAGTGTTACTGGTGAAGTTGAGTGGAAGACCTTTTGATGTCAACGTCATACAAGCTTATGCACCAACAGCAAACAGTAGTGATAACAGCATTGATGAATTTTATAGTGATTTAGAGAAAGCCTTCAAGAATTGCAAAAATTCTGAAGTAACTACCATAATGGGTGACTTGAATGCCAAAGTTGGAAATCAACAGGACGGATGCATAATGAGCAAGTATGGACTAGAGCAGGGGTGGGCAAACGTTTTGTGCGTAGGGCCGCATTTACAAATGTAAAGCTATTGGGGGGGGGGGGGGGGGGGCGGCATGCATATATATCTATCCATCTATATATATATATATATATATATTGTATAAAATGTCCATTTTGCTTACAACAACCTATCACAATAAGTAATTATTAATTATTTATAGGTTACTAGCAGACCCGGCCCGGCTTCGCCCAGTCCCTGGTGGGGGGCATCTCATTTAATTCATATAAGTAGTCATATAAGTTCCCGTTCCCGTTCCCGACTGTCTGTCTGCCTGTCTGTCTGTCTGTCTGACCCTGCCCGGCATCGCCTAGCTCCTCATGTGGAGCATCTAATTTAATTCATATAAGTAGTCATATAAGCTCCCGTTCCCGTTCCCGACTATCTATCTGTCTGTCTGTCTGTCTGACCCGGCCCGGCTTCGCCCAGTCCCTGATGGGGAGCATCTCATTTAATTCATATAAGTTCCCATTCCCGACTGTCTGTCTGTCTGTCTGTCTGTCTGTCTGTCTGTCTGTCTGTCCCTCCCTCTCTGTCTGTCTGTCTGTCTGCCTGTCTGTCTAATCATTTATTGGTTGCGGTTAGAACAACCTTAGATAAACGAAGACCAACTTACACAAAGCATTAGAAAGAGCACTTGAAAGATCTTTACATCTTCCCCCAATAATTAACTTGGGTAAAAGGAGCGGCGGCAGCAGCAGCAGAAGAAGAAGAAAAATGAGGAGTAGGAGGGGGGAGGAGGAAGAGGGTGGAGGAGGGAGGAGGGGGGAGGAGGAGGGAGGAAGAGATAGGCGGAGAGAGGAGGAGGGAGGAGGAGGAGTAGGGAGGAATAGGAGGGAGGAGGAGGGATTAGTAGGAAGATGGAGAAGGAAGAGGAGGAAGGAGGAGGAAGAGGGAGGAAGAGGGAGGAGGGGGAGGAGGAGGGAGGAGGAAGAGGGAGAAGGAGGGAGAAGGAGGGAGGAGGAGAACGCAGGAGGAGGAGGGGGAGGAGGGAGAGGGAGGAGGAGGAGAGGGAGGAGATGGAGGGAGAAGGAGGAGGGAGGAAGAGGTAGAAAGAGGAGGGGGAAGGAGAATGAGGGGGAGGAGGAGGAATGATGAGGAGGTAGGAGGAGAAAGAGGGAGGAGGAGAAAGAGGGAGGAGGAGGGATGTGGAGGAAGGAGGAGGAGGGAGGAGGAGAGAAGAGGAGGAGAGAGGAGGAGGTAGGAGGAGGCGGGAGGAAGAGATAGGCGGAGAGAGGAGGAGGAGAGAGGAGGAGGGATTAGGATGAGTAGGGGGGAAGGAGGAGGGAGAAGAAGGAGGAGGGAGAAGAAGGAGGAAGGAGGAGAAGGAGGAGGAATGATGAGGAGGAGGAATAGGGAGGAGGAGGTAGAGGGAGGAAAAGGGAGGAGGGAGTAGGATGGAGGAGGAAGAGGTAGGAGGAGGAGGCAGGAGGAGGAAGAGGGAGGAGGAGGAAGAGGGAGGAAGAGGATGGAGGAAGAAGAGGAGGGAGGAGGCGGAGGGGAAGAGGAAGAGGGTAGGAGGAGGAGGGGAGAGGAGGAGTGGGGAGGAAGAGGGAGAAGGAGGAGGGAGAGGGAGGAGGAGTAGGTAGAGGGAGGAGGGAGGAGGAGGAGAGTGAAGGGAGGAGAAGAGAGGAGGAGGGAGTTCGCCATTCCGAATTCATACTCGTCTAGGTTCTGTGATTTCGGTCCTTCCATTGATTGTTCTTCCCTTCTACATGACTGTAGAAAACTTCCTTACAAATAAAAAGATGAATTGTTATTGAGATTGCCGTGGCATGGAGGAATATCAGCAGCAGAGTTGATCCAGAAAACCAAAGACCGAGATCTATGGAGAGCCATGAACGCCTACGCCAGCCGGCACGGCACTTGATGATGATGATGATTGCCGTGTGACGATTCTGTGTAGTCACGTCATTTTCTTCGCTTTTCCTAGCGTTGTGGTTCGGGGATTCTTTCATCATTATCATCATATATTTACGTACGTATTTAGGGAGGGGGAGGAGGGAGGAGGAGGAAGAAGAAAAAAAAACTATGACAGTTGGCTGCGCGGGAATAAGAGTAAGACGTGTAGAAAATTTCATCTCAATCGGATGGGCCGTTCGCGAACGTATAAAGGACATACAGACATACAGACATACAGACGGAGATTGCCTTTTATATATAAGATTAAGCAGTATAAATAAATAATGATTGCAATGTTATTTTACTTATATACTTATACATTATATTTGACAATATGGACAAACACGTTTACTAATTTGTTAACAAGATTTTACAACTTGTTATTATAACAAATATTCTTTATTATCTATC
>OY992888.1:38153592-38158592 GCA_963921405.1 Cepaea hortensis
CCCAACCTTGCATAAATACCCTAATGGCTCGTGCATTCATCACCTATGCAGCAGAAGTCCAACTTCTGGCCTTCTCGTGGCGGAACTGTTTTAACTAACAGGAGAAGGGGCGGCAGCGAGTCACTGGCGCCGAGAAATATACAGAACGCTCTAGATGTGTACGCTCGTACGTGAATGCGCAGACATGTGTGTGCGTGCCTATACACCTAACCTCGAGTAAGAGCACAGTCTGCTCTAGCAAAGGAAAGGTGCTGAATAAAGAGGCAACCAGCCAGGAGGCGCACCACAGAAATCAGGATGCCACCAATCAATGAAATATGTCGACTACGGCTAAATGTTACGGTGCTCGCCCTACTTTGGACCCCCAGGCAGGTGCAGTGCCGGGCCATATGCCTCGAAAGAGTCCAACCACAACTACTGGAGGTCCTTCTCAGATGTCCTGTTGAGTCAGGGGACATGAGAATAGAGCGTCTGGCCATACCAAACAAAGACTAAGACTAATGCACTGGAATGCGGAGGGATTCAGCAACAAAACAATAGAACTAGAAAACATTTTGGACCAAGAAAAGGTAAGCGTATGTTGCTTGCAAGAAACTCACCTCAACGAAAACGAAATGATGTCTTGGAAATTACCAGTATTAAGGACACTACTTTCTGAACTTAGCAGCCAGCATAAGGTCACCATACAGTGGATACCATCCCACTGTGGAGTACCCGGAAACGACAGAACTGATCGATTGGCTAAGGAAGGAGCAAAAGAAGAACAGCCTGATGTGCCCGTTACCCACCAAAAGAAAAGAATGATCAAATCAGTCAGAAAGCCACCAAAACCTGCTCAAGATGACTACCACGTTATGGACACACCAGAACAAGTAATCATTCTGCTCCTCAGAACAGGACACAATAGATTACACAACCACATGTATACAAGATTCAAGATTGGCGAAGCAGCCATGTGCACATGTGGATTGGCGTCGCAAACAGCAGAGCACATACTCTAAGACTGCCCAAATTACAACATGTCTAGGCTAACCTTCTCGCCAAGAGAGACGACAGTGGAAGATAAACTCTATGGACTGCTGAGTAAACTAAAAAGGACAGTTAAATTCACACAAGAGGCAACATTGCAATTATAGTATTTAAGGCGAACGAAAGAAGAAGAAGAAGAAGCATTACATTACGGAGGCCAAGGACTGTTTACAAAAATTGATAATTAGAAAGAAATCTTATAAAAAATGTTGAAACAATCATAACGGTACATGAAATTCTTTAAAATTCAACAAAATAACTTAAAAACGAAGTAAAAATTATTATTCCTAAATGCCCTCACGGGCCGCAAAAAATCAGGCGGCGGGCCGCATGCGGCCCGCGGGCCGTAGTTTGCCCACCCCTGCTCAAGGGCATTTCCCTGTCGGTTATCCCCTGTATTGTCCCACTCTCTGTTTCGTACATTAAAGTCGCCACATCGTACATTGAGCAGCCTACTGCCTTGGATTTCCTCCAGCTCCATAAGCTAGTCCCGTCGTTCCTTTGTAACAAAAGAATCAACAGCGGCATATACATTTATTAAGTTTCACCTCATACCCATAAAGGTCTTGTGGTGCTCACTGAACAATAGGATTGTTAAAGCTCTCTCAAGCCTTTCGATAAATGGTAGAAATATGATCAGAGAAAGCAGACTGCAGTACCTGGGAATCACTTTTGATAGAAGCCTGTCCTTTAGGGATCAACTCAACTCACCTCCCACATAATTTCCAGATAATTCTAAATAATGTTGGTACTTATTTTAATTAGGCTGGGTCGGCCCCAGAATTGTCCTGGTCGATAAACCTGCTGTTGGATCGCAGTCTTAGTAGGCAAGCGTACTAACAACCATGTGATTTAGTCAAAGGGCGGCAACCTTCTCTTTTATAGATGTTTGGTTCTATAGAGCCTAAATATTTCATTTTCAAAGCATAATTTTATAGTTAGAAATACTTTGATTTCTTAAAATCTGCGATCAGAATCTAGATAAAACTCTTTGAATATAAGTAAAGCTTATAGAATGCTGCACATCTGCTTGTAACGTATTGTACAAATATTAACGAGCTGACATTACGCTTCCTGCAGTTAAAACTGTAATGTTTACGTTTATGAAGGCGCATTTTCCACTTCTTCATTTGACTTTCTCTTGAAAGGGAACTGGTAAAAAAAACTCTGGTTTCTCTTCACAACGTATACAATTAGACCAAGTAGACATTATTATTGCAGGTCTCTCTGGCCGAAAAAAAAAGAAAGGGAATTGGTATGGCCGTTAGAGGCAGTCAAACCCTATAATGTTCTGAATACATTGAATGAGTGCGGATGTCCAAGAAAGAAGGCATGACACAAACTTTGCACTGAACAGATTATGTATTTTTTTCTCTAACTGCGTAGATAGATAAATAGATAGATAGATAGATAGATAGATGGATAGATAGATAGATAGGTAGGTAGGTAGATAGGTAGGTAGGTAGGTAGGTAGGTAGGTAGGAAGGAAGGTAGGTAGATAGATAGGTAGGTAGGTAGGTAGGTAGGTAGGTAGATAGATAGATAGGTATGTAGGTAGGTAGGTAGATAGATAGATAGGTAGGTAGGTAGATAGATAGGTAGGTAGGTAGGTAGGTAGGTAGGCAGGCAGGAAGATAGATAGATAGATAGATAGATAGATAGATAGATAGATAGATAGATAAACAGACAGACAGACAGACAGACAGACAGACAGATAGATAGATAGATAGATAGATAGATAGATAGATAGATAGATAGATAGATAGATAGATAGATAGATAGACAGACAGACAGATAGATAGATAGATAGATAGACAGACAGACAGACAGACAGACAGACAGACAGACAGACAGACGGACGGACGGACGGACGGATGGATAGATAGATAGATAGATAGATAGATAGATAGATAGATAGATAGATAGATAGATAAATAGATGGATGGATGTTTGGATGGATGGATGGATGGATGGTTGGGTGTGTGGGTGGATGGATAGTTGGATGGATGGATGGATAGTTGAGTGGATGGATGGATGGATGGATGGATAGGAATGTAAGTAAGAATCTAGGTAGGTACATACGTACATAGGTAGGTAAGCAGTTAAATATTCAGACAACTAGGTAGGTATGCATGTAGGTATGAACACCATGAATCTGCCCGAGGTTTTTTGGAATGTGACTGCATGTTCGGAACGATTGCCGATGGCTATGTTCCAGAGTTGACCGGTTTTTGCCTTATGCAGAAATGCGTGGCTGCTGGGCTTCTGGTTGACTGCCACTGCCATCGACGATGAACTGTATTTCGTGGACTGTGTGGGTGAACATCTAGGAAACATCCAGATGGGAAAATGACTGCTGATTCCATCAGAAATGAACTGGGTGTTTTGTGGGGGACTATTGTGTTGACATTCTGGCGGCGGCATTATGCACAGTGTATCTGTGCGGGCTGTTGTTTGTCGAGACTCCTGTCTTTTCCACTTTTCACATTGGGCAGTGGGGAGTGTTTTGTGTGATATTCACTGGCACAGGAATGGAGAATAATGGGGACGACCCGTTGCTGTGAAGTTGGAACTGCGACTAACTAACTAACTAACTAACCATAGGACAGACAAGCAAATAAGCATATTGGTAGGTATTACCAGTGAGTTGAAATGAACACTTTAAAAGTGTGATAGACATGACAATAACCATGTCATTGTCTTTTAGCCTGTCAATATTGTTGTTAAGGATGTCAAGGCGAACACTGTGACATAACGACAGTTTAAAGATGGTCGCCCATCTTGTGACATTCACCAAAGGGGAACAGCATTTTGTTATCCATGTTTTGCTTAGCTTTGGGGTGAAACCTATAGAAATTCATCGGCGAACCATCTGGGCCATTATACATGGACACGCTTTAGATAGCTGGTGGATTGGTTTTCTGGTTGTGTGGTTGGTTGTGTGGTTGGTTGTGTGGTTGGTTGTGTGGTTGGTTGTGTGGTTGGTTGGCTAGTTGGCTCGTTCGTTCGTTCATTAGTTAGTTAGTTAGTCTAGTTATCGATCTACCTATTTACCTACCTATTTAACTACCTACCTACCTACCTTCATATCTGTCTGTCTGTCTGTCTGTCTGTCTGTCTGTCTGTCTGTCTGTCTGTCTGTCTGTCTGGTATACGCGGTATACGGGATTACGAACCGCGTCCGTAAGACCTTCGCCACGGAGACGGTGCAATTATTGTACAGAATGAGTATGTGGACCGCGCTCGTAATTTTGTCAGTTATCCGGCCCGCCGAGAAAAAAGTTTGGTGACCCCTGCTCTAGAGGAACGGTAACACCAATACGTCTGGAACAAGGCAAGTTGCAGAAGCTGCCGGATCAGCAAAGCAATTCTCAAGCTGTCCGCCTCTCGGAGCTTCCACTCAAGACCACCTGCCAACCAAGGTTTAGGGCCTGGTCTGTCCTGTCATGACATTTAGTCTTTAGGTCGCATTTCCTCGCACTAGGGTAATTGTACTCCTCCGCCTGAAGCCGTTGGTACAATGTGGGGTGTCGAGTCTGGTGAGCGCCGCCCAATTCTCGGCGCTCACAGAAAGCAGGCTGTACCGTCTACTGTCAAACCGTAGCTCAGTCATGTCTAAGACCATACGTCTAAGACCTGACACTGAAATACACACAACAAACGGTCATGTTTCATTGTCACCACAGAGTATCACTGGGGCATTGAGAGCTTCTGGTGTTACAAGTTAAACAAGTTAATTGCATATCATTTACAGGACGTCATAGTGAACCCCGGCATTTTCTGGCTGTTTGTGATATCTTGGCAAGTTTACGTTAAGTAGTTTTCTATTGCTTTCTGAACGACCAGCACTCATGCCTTTATGAAAACCAACATAAGGAAAGGGTAAATGACATATATAGAACAACTCACAAGGGAATAGGTGAAATACTATGTGGGGAAATAGACATACTAGTCTTATGTGGGGAAATAGA